>PVIR01016089.1:0-37175 GCA_004026965.1 Petromus typicus
TGGCTACACACAATAACTGTGGTATCCTCACAGTGTTCCAGGGGCCACCGCAAATTACCCTGACCATGAAATCAAAATGGCTTGTCCATCATTGATCCTTAAAGTTGTTTCTGGGTTTCTTTTACTGGAATTATATTGATGGCACCTGCAGTAAGTTATCCACATCCTCTTTAAGGAAAGTGATTTTCCAGAGGAAATCATTTGGAGCAAGTTTGCTTTTCATTTTAGAAATACCTGAAGGAAGTTATCAAAGTAATAAACCACAGAGTTTCAGTTCCACTACAGCTCAGCAGGCAGACTGGACAGAAGGGAGCATAAACTTCAGTAGGGAAGTTTTGCAAAACATGTAAAAAACAGACGCCTGCTTTTGTTGTATGTCACTTAATTTGCCTTTTCTTAGACCTTTGGAAAAACTGATGTTCTGAAAATTTCCAGATATTATATTTGCATTGATGGCATTTATTGTCCTTCATTTCATATTATGTCCCTATTTTTCTATTGAAAAGTTAATCTCGTACTGGATGTGCTTTTAGATCTATCGTTTATCAAGATGCAAGAGAGTTCCATGCACCATGGGCTCCTGATCCACTCTGTGAAAAGCAGCTTCTCTTTTCCAAGAGGCCGTATCTTGATTTATTCATATTACCTTCAGCATTTACAGAGAAGGTTTTTGAGTTTCTTCAGCTGAATCCCCAGTTCTTCAGTGATTTGCCTTTGCTTTAGTTAGCTAGATTTTTTTTTTGTAATTAAAAGTCATTTACTGTTGTTTGCAACCATAGAAACTTAATTTACTGATATTATTTAATGCATATTGAGCAATAAAAACTAATACATACTGTTTAGTATTATAGGAAAAAACAAACCAACAGAGGCTCAGATTTTCACTCCCTTCCTTCTGTATTTCTGCTAGAATCAGAGCTGTGTAAAGAAAATAGTCATTGCTTTCAAGGAATGTGGATTCTCCATTACCAGAGTCTGGTTTCTGCTGATCAAATTAAGGCTCTATCTTCTTGACTTTGCTGATACCATTCCCTTTGGTTCCAATCTGCCTCAGTTTCCCTGCCAAATCTCTATCTTTCAGGTCTTATTCACATCTTATTTCCTACAATTATACCTTCAGAGTTTAAAGTAATCTTTATGTACCACTCTTTTATTCGTATTCATCTTGTAATCTTCACAATATATACATAAGAATGCTTCCATCCTATACTACAGCAAAAGCTATATTTTAATTTAATCTATTAAATAAAGGAAAACCCAATTAAAAGGAAATTCACTCTTTTAAAATGTATATTCATTGATGAATATACTGATCTTTTTTGAAATATTCTCTTGTATGATCATCATTTCTATTTTATTAATTACCTTAAAGTAGACTTAAAACATCCTGTCTTCTCTGTCATCACTTCCTGTCCTTATCAAATATTTTCACTTTTGTTAATGTTTGTAGCTCACAGCTGATCATAGTGGCAGTTGATGCATTGTACCTTTTCTAAAGAAAACATAAAAAGTTAGAAGAATGTCAAACTCTCTCCATTGTGAATAGTTGTGCATTGTTTATAAGCAGTTATATTTGTGTAGTAGTCAAACTATAAGTAATTCATTTGAGAGTGATTATAAGCAATGTGTAAACATGTAATTCTCTACTAAATAGCTCCTAAGTCTTACACATGTTAGCTCAGGTAAAAATGCTACTTTTCTTGGAGAAAGGGCTTTGAGGATGTCGGGATTATTCTGAGAAGAGTAAGGAAACTCGGCAGGGGTTTAATGACACATAGTAGAGCACTGTTTATGTTTCCTTGCATCTGTGATGTTGTTTCCAATAAAGTTGAAGCCTACGGAGGACAAATTAAAGAGCTAACTAAAGCTCCTAGCATGTAGAGCACTGATGTGGTTATCTGTGTTGGTGAAACTCTAAAAGAATGTAAAAAGTAACCATGATATTTCAAACCAAAGAATATTGCAACAATCCAATGGTAACGTGGAAACAAAAGACTCTGTACATTAAATGCTTGTCTGTGATTTGTGCAGTTAATTAATAAGAGGTGCTGAGTACAAATGAGCCATTTTTAATTTTTTTATTTTAGTGTAATAGAAGTAATTATTAATAAAAACATTTAAAACTCTTCTATGAAAAATCATTGATGAACAATTTATTTTTTGTATGACTTTTTATTTTTTGCAGCAATAAAGACTGAATCCAGTGCTTGTACAATGAGCTGTGTTGCCTTATCTATGTTTTTATTCAAGAGAGGGTCTTGCTGAATTGCTAAGTTGAGGGAGTGGTGCTTAAACTTGTGACCCACCTGCTTTAGCCTCTCAAATTGTTGGTATTATAAGAATGCACCACCAGGCTCATTTTAGGCATTTAATATTATATATTAAATTCATTTTGTCAAATGAAATTGAATAAGCAAATGAATAAATTATGAAGTTCATAAATAACTGAATTACTTAAGTCAGGAAAATGACTTTTCATCTTTGAAATTTCAGTTAAATTCCGTGAAAAATGCAGGAGATTCTACATCATTTAAAAACATTCTCACTTTTGAGGGTTTCAAGTTTTATAAGTTTACATATTATAAATGTATAAAGAAATACAAAAGTTCTTTGGAATTTTTTAATAGTTTGGGGATGATGTGTTCTGACAATTGAAAGAAGAACTGTGCATCGAAGTGAGTAGAGTTTCATTACTCACAAAGTTACTAGCTTGTTAAAGACTTTAGAGATTGCTTAAATTCCTAGTGGTTTTATTTCTTTTCTAGAATAAGGGAAATGTATACACTTGCCATATACCAGTCACTATAGAAAATGTTGACTCACTAGAAGAGAGGGAGTTATTTGAACTGCATTTTCAGAGTCTATCACTGTGTCTGGTGCAAAGAGACCCACTCCGGACCACTGAGTACATAAGGAGCTAATTTCCTAAATAAGAATGTATATATAGTTGTAAACTAGGAACAGACATTCGTAAAATATGATGCATTATAAGTTCCATAATAGTTATGGAAGTCTTTCAGAAATATATAAAAATTAGAGGATATGACGATCTAGAAACATATGTGAAAACTTCATGGAGGATATGCTATTTGACATGAATTTTAAAGAGCTTGGAGAATTGTATGGAAATTCCTGAAGAAATGGTATGGCCAGAAGTCTAGAATTTGGATAGTTTGTACTGAAGAAGAATATGATATGGCCATAACAAATAGAGCGATAAAGCTAGAAAAGAAAATTTGATTGAGAACTGGTAGCTCTTGCATATCCCTGGAAGGATGCTGAATGCGTCCTCTCAGAGAGTAGTGTTGACTTTCTGCCACGGGTGCCGAGCAAGCTGTTTGCCTCATGCAGAGCTGTCAAAGATTCACCAGCGCTGCTAGGGGAGATGGGGAGGACATGGTTTCCTGTGAGCAGTTACTCTATTGTTGGTTACATGGGGCACCAAACAGCACATGGAGACAAGCAATCAGGTTAGAAGTTTCAGGAATAATTCAGGGAAAGTTTGTCTGATGGTGAAGAGGCCCTGTGGTGTCATTGGTAGCAGAAATCAGGCAGTGCTCTGATTCATGGGTTCATTGGGTGGAGAAATTTAAAAAAAAATATTCAAAAGAATGCTGGAATGACACTGAGGAGGAGATTCCTTCCACTCGGGAAAGAAGCACAGGTGGAGAAACAGGTGTGCAGGGAAGGAAGAGAGTTAAGTTTTAGATATGAGTTTGAAAGTGTTAGTTTGGACAGGTAGCTTTAGTTGCTGAGAATCCAGATAAAAGTTTTAATTGAGGCTTGAAATAAATATTTATAATAAAATTATGTTTAAGTATTTTTTAAATTATTTGATTTAATAATAACATTAAGATTTATAATAATAGCATGAGCCAGCATTTGTTGAGGGAGTAGCATTGCTTTGTCCTGATTCATTAAATCCCAATAATAACTGCTTAGGTAGGCGCTGTGATCAGGATAATTTTGTTGCTGTTTGATAGTTATCATTATAGTTGTTAGAATAAGCAAGAGTAAAAGGAAATTGTAGAAAAAGTTTTCAAAAAAATAATCCTAGGAAACAATAAGGCAAAAAGCCAATGAAGGAAAGAGAACTAATCTGAAAGAAGAAAGAAACAGAATTCAGTAATTTAATAGCAAAGGGAATAAGAAATATTATCACAAGAGCAATATTTAGTGATTTAATGTAATAAGAGAGATTGAAGGATTTGGAAAACAAACATACAAACAAATAAAAAAAACTCACTGCATTTAGTAAATTTTAAGCCTTTCTTGACCTTTAGGAAAGTAGTTTCAACAGAAGAGTAGATGAAAGGGGTTTGAGAAATGAGGAAGCAGTATGAATTCATGGAACCTAGTTCTTTTAGACATTTGCAATTAAAATTAGGACAGACATGGTTGGACAATAACATAAAGTCACATAGCTGAGAGAAAATGTTTGTAGGAAGGGGGGGCTTGAGTATATTTGTGATCGCAGTTGAAAGAGGAAGTGGTGATAGAAAAGACAGATATCCGGAGGTACGTAAGGGATACCAGTGAACTTAACGTCCTGATCTGGGGCAGATATTGAACAAATTTCAGGTAGAGTTGGGGTAACTGGCCTTAGAAAACCAAATCGATAATCACTTTCCCTTTAAGAGAGATGGTAGATAAGGACAAAGATAAATTTTATGGTAGAGCAAAGTAGAAATAGATCACATCTGAAAACTTTAGTCTAAATAAAGTAGGTCATCTTTTGTGAATGAACTAGAGGGAACTGGGAGAGGTTGCACTTGGAGAAGCAAAGACAAATTTGTCCTCCTGATAGGACTTCATGATTTATAGTTCCAATAATTAAGGAACTTTGGAACAGAAAAAAATTACTAAAGTCATGGGAATCTGTGCAATAGCTTGGATCTTCTCAATTATAGTGATTAAACACATTTAAATCCAAGAAGGTAAACTGCATTTTTAAATTAAAAATAAGCTGTGGCTTTTAGTAAAATTCTAAAAAGCTATGATTTTAGATACAAATTCTATAAACAGTATTTGGGTGTTAACATTATAAAATGTTTGTTTTGTGTTTCATAAGATGAGTTTTTTTTCCCCTGATTCACAAGAAACAAAAGAGATAGCAGGAATTATCTCCTCCAGCCTCACTTTCCATTTATTCTCAGACAAAAGTAGGAATGGAGCGAGTCAGGCCGGATTCCCCGGGATGCACTGACATCAGGAGAACTCACAGTCAGGCGGCAGTGCAGGAAGCAGCATCACCCTATTTCATGTTTATGGCTCTGACGGTCATCTGTTATTCTTTCTCTTCAATAGATTAACTAGTTGTTTTATTTCCACTTTGTTTTTCTGTTGCTAGACAAAAGTAAAGCAAGACAAACCCAAACAAAACATAAAAGCTTTCAACTTGCGACACTGCAACTCCCAATGAGTCCAAATCTCCGTCTGATTTTCTATGTCAACAATGCCTATGTTATCACTTCTGAGTGCTGCCTCTTCCATGATCTAAGCCATAGGCATTTTGCAAATCTCATCCCCAATTCAGTATGTTAATGGGGCTGCAGTGCATGGTGCTGGTTGATAAACAGAGCTAATAAGCAAAGCTGGACATTATCTTTTATGTGCAAACAGATTTGAGGTGGGTTTGTTTGTTAAGTTCTCTCATTATCTCTAGAGAGCCGCGGCAGGAGAGTAACATTCTCTAATTCTCTAATACAGCTCTTCTCTGAATTACAATTGAGATTTCCCATCATCCCGGATTTGAAAAATGTAATAAATGTCTGTAGACCGCTTTCTACAGCATCACCAGGCCTCATGGGAGGAAAGACTGACAAAGAGCAAAACGTTACACTGAGTGAGAAGAATACTGAGTGCTAGATTGATGGAGGGATGAGTTTTTGTCACCCTGAGTACCTACCACAATACTGGAACCACTGAAGGAAAGTGGGAGTGTAGTGGGGAGGAGTAATTCAGGCAACTGCAACTAAGATGGCCATTTAAATTAGGTGTTTGTAGAAGGATTGAGGTTTGCTCTTTTTTTCTCATCTCTTGGGGTCAAACTGAAGGCATCACACAAGCAAGTGCTCTTCCAGGAAGTTACAATTTTAGCTGATATTTACTATTAAAATAGAAGCTATGAAATGCTAATAAGCAATGGAACATTGATTATGGCTACAAACTTGACTAGCAAAACTCAGGACACACATATTGGCCGTTTTAAAGATCTAGGGATGAAAGTGGGAGGGTATAACGGCAGGAGATGTGTCCACAGTCCATGTGCATCATTAAATCAATCAGCGTGCCCTACTCTGTATTCTTCGCATCACCAAATCTATACTGTTCCATAGACCTTAGTTTCTGTATTTGGAAATACTTGAGAGCTTAACTTAGGTTAGACATTATGAAATGTATTCCCTGGTACACTTGTGAAGTACACCTTGAAAAAGAAAGCTTTTGTCTAGGTCAGTTTGTGAAATGCTGCACAGCTCATTTTCACTGTAGAGTCCTCCTGTCTGCTGGTGTATTAAATGATCCAAGAAATTTAGAAGTTGGAATGTGTTTAGATTTTACAGACCCACCATTTCCAAAATTTATGACCACATAGTCTAATTGGAAAATGTCACATTTAAAGTTCTAACAGTAGAGTTACACTCTATATTGTGAGGCGGCTGCAAGGTTTTCAACACCGATAATATCCAGCTCTTTTTCTCTAGTATTTTTCTATCTTATTTTTTTTTTGGTTGAATATATGGTAAAATTATAAACTTGTATTTAGGAACTATGGTTTTTGAGGGACATATCTTCTGTTTTTAAGAATCTGGACTGTTCTTAATTTGGCGAAAGATTCACTTACACAGAGACAAGAGAAGGAAGAATTATCAAGGAAATGGAAATTCCTATCGTAGTACCCGATCACACCCTCTGTTATCAATTCACTTATTTATTAGACTCATAAGAGGACACATTTAAATTTCTAGCTTATGTTCACTCCCACCTCCTCTTTCTTTCTTTTTACCACACTCTTTCTTTTGTGTCTCTACTTCTGTTCTTTTATCCCCATTGCTCTCCACCTTTCTCTTCTGAATCTCTTTTCCTTTCTTCTCTTTTTCTCTTTCCTAAACCAGTGTCTGAACAAACATACAATCATTGTCTGATAAATTAAATGTGCAAAAACTGTGACTTCCTGTATTGACCTTTTACCAAACTACCTTTCCTTGGAAAGTGGAAACATCTACAAATCTCAAGATTCTTTGCCTTGATCTACTCACTAATTTCTTCTGATTCTTGTGGACTCGATTCTGCTTCTCTGCTTTAACCTCCCTGCTGTCCACACTACTAGTCTTCTCTGTCTCAGCTTTCAAAACAGACGTGGAGAAGGATAGGGGAGTCAGCACTTGTTCTAACTTATAAGCAAATCGTCTACATTCTCAGGGTTGACTTGGAAGGCGTTTGCTTACTGTCTGTGGGTCACATAATTAATTTTTGAAAGAATGTTCACATTTCTTATCTTGCTTGTTATGCACATCATTTTTCAAACCTTGGAATGATAAGCTGGCATTTCAAGTAAGGGTGGTCCCACAAATCAAATACTGTGTGACTTTTGCTTCAGTTTATTTGAAACATCTGGTCCTGTTTAGTCCATGGAAATAAAGAGATAGGGAACACATAAAAGTCCTCACTGCCTGAGCACTGATGGTGTTCTCTTTCTGGCATTGTATTACGAAGCTCACTGCCTCCAGGAGAGAAAGGAGTAAATTCTACAAAGGCTCAATTTGCTGAGACTTATTTATGTATCCAAAGACAGGAAAACTGTGTGTCCTACTTTCCCAATTCTACTTTGGTACTCCTGCCTTGAACAAACGCAGTTGAGGCTCAGGATACCGACATCTATGGGGACAAGATTTACTTGTCATAACGTGGAGTTAAATTCCTGGCATTACTGTGGACCACTGCCACCTCTCAACTGTGTGAGCCACAAAATAGTTTCCTCAAAAGTCCTAAAACTCACTTATAGAAACAAGACTCTAAAACTTTTGGTACAGAAATTCCTGGTATGCATTGTTAGGACTATCCCAAGATATGAGTGCCAACTAGGTGATGTGTTTATGGGTGGACTACTATGAGCCCAGTATCTTCTACACAAAGGCTCTCTTGAATCTCAGCTAAAAGCCTTAGATTTACTCCCTCCTAGGCTTTGTCTGTTGGGTGTTTGGCAAAAGGAAAATTCTGTCTGAGTGGAGAGTAGATGATACAATCTAGAAGGTATTATATTTAAGCCCTTGTATGGGAATGTCCATGCTGCCATTTCTTATCAGTTATTGCTGCTTGATCACTGGCAAATTCCCTTCCTTTGGTTTTGGAGGTAGCAGTAGTGGTAGATGAGTTTTAGTAATAAAATGTAATATGTCTTATTTCCTTTCAGGCCCTCTTTCAGGTTTTTATTAGTCTTCATATCAATTTTGTGTTAAAAATTTCATGATACTGTACCTCACTAATTTGGATAGAGTATAATTGGTATTTGCCTCCAGGATCCTTGGGCTTTTCAGTTACATAATTAATGCTGGTCTTTTGTTATTCTGACAATAATGCCTTTTCTTATTCTGTGGAATTGAATATTTAGATTCCGTTTAGGAAGAATAATGGAGTTTTAGTATTCTAATTTTACAGATCTGGCTATTGAGGTACAACATTTTTGAGGAGTTTTTCAAAGATCATGGAGCTTGAAGCAACCTTATAGCATCAATGTGATTATGAGGTTCAGAATTTTCAAATATGTGGTGATCTGAGATTTCAGAAAGATATCTAAAAAAGAATAAAACTTTTGCTTAAATCTGTAGGTTGCGGACCTAACCCTGGTTTAACTACAAGTACCTTGTGTTTCAGAGTGACATTCTGCCCCCTGTCCAGGTGCATAGGGAAGGAGAAAGCAAAATAGCATATTCACGAAATTCACTGGGGCACTAAGCCAGAGGCTGGTTTGACAAGGGACCTTGACTTTGATTTAGTTTCAGGATTTATCGCAGTTTGGCTTTGGTGAACTGGAGCAATTATTTGAAGTCCAACTTCATGTGTCAAATATTAGTGTTTTCTTGCATTGTGCTTTTCTGAAATAGACTTGTTCTTTCCTGAAGCATCACAAAATGGCATATGCTTTTGCTTGGTAAAGTGATGCTAGTAGCTGGTACATGAGATTAGTAAAAAGTTTTCCAAAAGAGCCTTGGTTCCTCCATCTGGATTTAGCATTGCAGAATCCAGAATAGGAAAACATTCTAAAGGCCTGCAACCACAACTATAGAGCTTGGTATTTGTGGTGTGTGTGTGTGTGTGTGTGTGTGTGTGTGTGTGTGTGTGTGTGTGTATGTGTATGTGTGTGTTTGCCTGAAACTTTTGAGCCTAGACCAATCTTTGGTTCAACCATAGCTCTTGTTAAAACTTAACTTGAAAAGAAAAACATATTGGTTACTACTGACCCATTGAGAATTAATCATTCCAGATTTGTCAACTAAACATTCATATACTTTTTCTAGTTACCTGGAAAGAAAAAGTTGGAAAGATATTTGTTTAGGAATGTTCGTCACTGTTTTATTTGTATATTACTTATTGAACTAAAGAATAATATATTAGGGCTGGGGATTTAGCTCAGTGGTTCAGCACCAGCCTTGCAAGTGCAAGGGCCAGGATCCAATCCCTGGTAACCACATACAACAATGCCGGACATGGTGACTCATATCCACTAGCAATTGGCACCACATACCACAGGGCTGGGTGTGGTGGCTCACGCCTATAATCCCAGAATTTGGGAGGCAGAGGCAGAAGCAGAAGGATTGCTTGAAGTTCAAGCCTGAGCTCAGGGCCAGAATGAACTACAAGAGGAGACCCTGTCTCAAAACAAAACAAAACAAAACAAAAACAGCTAATATATTAAATAAGATAAAAATAAGAGATAAAGAAATGCATGAAGTAAAATGTGCACATATTTCTCTCTGCAATTCAACCACTGGAAGTTCAAATACTGTTGTTTGGTATGTATTTCTTAACTTCATCCTTATTTTATTTACTCTCCCTTTCTCATATACACATTCATGTGTGCATTTATTCCATATATGATTAAGTACATATATTTGCACATTTTGCTATGTGAATATATAAAGGTATAATTTTTAAGAAAGCTGTTAGATTTTACAAATTGACTTTTTCCTCCAGATTATAAGTATTGTACTTTTGTGAGAGCATGTGGATCTACATTATTCTTTTCCCAGCTGCACTAAAAAGGGTCAGAATGCAGTCTGATACATTAAACGTAGTGAACACTAAGATTAGTTCCAATTTTTCTCCTACAAGCTTACCAACAAACACACTGGTTGCTCTATTTTGGTGCATCTATAAGAGTGTGCTCTTAAAATCAAATCATGGAACTGCAGAGTCAAGGCATGTATAAGTTTGTTATATATCACCTAAAATCTACTTCCTATACTGCCATCATCACTGATACAGCTCTAATAATTTATTTTCTCAGAAATAACCATGACAGTGCTTTAAGTTTATGTCTTATTATTTTTTTCTGGCATCTTGAGATGAACGCTATATAATTTATGCTTTATGGTAAATTTACTTATCACAATAAATTATCTTTTGAAAACTCTGCTGACCGCATCTCATGGGTCTTGATAAATGCATATTTAGAAACTGGTAACAGCACATCAGAAAAGTTGCCATGACCACCCATTGCAGCCATAAATAACTGATTCCTGCTGCTCAGGTGTGAATCAGCCAGTTACCAGATAGGCATTTCTCCTGAAATTCTCTCCCTGAAGCTCACCACATAACCAAGTGTCCAACTTGATATTTTCTAAAGATGTCTAATATCTCTTATTTGGATGCCTTTCATTTGACTAATTTCTTTGTTGGGATTCCTACTCTTAATAATAACTTTTGGTAAAGTAACCATAATTCAAGACTTATTTCAATTGATTCCTTCCTGACAAAGAAGTAATCCTATTTGCTTCAGCTTGTTATGGTAGTCACTGTTATCTTCAATGGAGCTCAGCAAATTTGACTGTAAGGGGCCAGACAATAACTTGTCCTTGCTGGGCATATACTCTCCATGGTGTTACTTGAGTAATAACCTAAATGAATAGGTGTGACTGTGTTCTGTTACAGTTACATTTACAAAATAATTGTCCAGCCACTGAGTCATGTTTTACTGATAGTGTAAACTACATTATTTTTTGCCATTATGAACATTTCTAATCTTATCCTCTGTGCTATATACTTCCTAAGGATGAAGTTTGTACAGTGGTTGTGTGACATAACCTTAAGTTTCTGTGCATTTAAACTATATTTGTTGGACAAGAAGTAAATACTGATTCCACTATTACCCTCATGTAGGCATTTTAGTGATTTTAATATAACCAAAAAGTCTGGCTATATTGATATACCAGAATTAATTTTATCTAAAAATAATTTGCTAACTAATTGATACTTACATTTTTTCCTGACTCATGTGCTAGGTTTCATTTATTATTTGAGATTCATTCATACTGGATTTTTTTTTGTGGGGTTAAAAAGAAATCTCAGTCTAGTATTTAAAAAAATCCTAAATGAAAATCTAATAGGTCTGAAAAAGCCAATTCTGATTGAGAACTGTGACACTTATTCTTGTCTAAGAAGGTTTATGTGGGTTGTTAATTTATTTTTGGTTTCACTAAATGGAACTATGATGGATCTGAACAATTATACTTAAGAAAGTAAGCACAATTGATAACTGAAATTATCTCTTTTATCTCATGTCCTGATGGGATGCTGTTTGGGAGAACTACATGAGTAGATGGATGTTCAGCCTTAACCTAAACACTTAAATCTAAGGGTGACAGTTTTGTCTATTCTGGGTGAAAGGAGTGAAAGGAGAAGTAATGTATAGTGGATTCACAGCCACTCAGAAGCCACAAACACATGTGCTCTCCATGTTATTAATAATTGGGTAAGACCCTGCCCCCAAGATCAGTAAGCATCCATCACTCACATGAAAATACACATACAGAGAATATGTAAGAATAAAGACAACTAGACATGAGCAGTTAATGTTTAAAAAATGCAAAATGTGAAATAAATCATGTATTTACATGTTCCAGACCTGAGGAAGATACATCTTATTACTGACCATAAAATGTTAAAGAATGGAATAATGTCACATCAGTGAAAGTGCATAGTTCACCTTCCAGAAGTAGCAGGAGTTTGTATTTCCTTCTTAAGGATTGCACTTGTTCTATCTCCTCTTGGAAAGAACAACTTGTCTTATCACCCTTGAATAAAAATGAGTTATGGGGCATACAGAGTGGCTTTTATTTCTCTATAAGTTAAATTTCAGTGATGCAATATTTTATTTCATCTTAGTTAATTTTATTAAAAGAATTCCTTTTCCTGTTCTGATTTGTAAGTACATAGAAGCTAATAATGGGAAAAATTACCTCATTTCAGATCATGCAACATACTTTTCTATTGTCCTGCAAGTCTTTATTATTAATTTCCTTTTTCTTTTTCCATTCATGTCCTCCAGGCTAGAAGACTAAGCATGTTTAACACTCCTAACAATCTGATGTCTTCACTGTATTTTAAAGAAAAACTTGTATTTTATACAGTAGGAAAATTTTGTGAATTAGAAATGCAAAGACTGGGATCATTTAAGTGTCATTTGCAAGTTAAAATGATCCCTTACAAAGCAAAAGCCCTGACCTGCGCACTGTCATGATAGAAGCAACTGTAAGATACCCAGCATAAACAAGTAGGTAGATGGTCTTATGTGGAGATTGGTTAATGTCTCATTTATTTAAAGCCTTTGAACGTATGCCAATACATAATATTTATTTTTAAATAAAGACTTCAAAATGTAAGGTGCTTACTGGGCTTTGTATCATATGCCTCGTAACCACCCAAAAGACTAATACAAGAAGACTGCAAGTTCAAGACGAGTCTAGATAACTTATCAAGCAAGACTATTTTTTCAAATTAAAAATTTAAAAAGGGATGAGGACATAGCTTGACGATAGAGTGTTACTACGCCAAGGACTTGGGTTCAATTTCTAGTACAGAAAAAATAATATCAAGATCTGGAAAACACAGCAAATATAAGAGACCCTTCTCATGAAACATTTCTTTTCTTGTGGTGACTATTGAATAGTTTTGAGTGATTACTTTTTGATGGTGATATAGAATTTGTAATTTATCAAAAGTCACAGCTGAATTAGTTAATCATGAGATACCAGCAGCTTTCTTTTGATATTTATCAGTTAATCCATACATTCTTCATTTATTGGGAAGCAATGGTGGGCTACATATTTTGGTATGTGTGGGGCTAATAATGTAAAATAAGACAAGATCTAGGGACTCCAGAGGATAATAATAAATGTATTAGTTATGTTTCAGTAAAGAAATTGATTTAATATAATACACATGTGATATATAAGGATTTATATAATAGGCTTATAATAGCTCCCTGTGGAGTCATAAGTGGATGAATGCAAAAGGACTGATGGCAGGAGAGATGGAGAATCTAGTTGGAAGTTGAAGGCCTGGAGCTCACTGCAGTCATTGTGCATCTGTAAGGGAAGGCTAAAGAATCTGCACTGAAAACCTGAGGAGACTGAAGACGGTGATCCAAAGATGGTGGCAAAACCAGAGCTCCCATGAAGAAGTGTGGGAGTCCAGAGAGGAGGACACAGCCAAAGCCCTCATGGCAAACTCTAGTCCCCCGTGAGTCCCACAACAAAAGGATTAACTTCCAACAAAAAACAAAGTTGGAACCTTGAGGAAAAGGCTAAGCTCAACCGAGTTGAACTCTTGCTATTCTGAGAAGTGGCAGCCAAAGCACAAATACTGCAGTAGTAATAGGGAGAATAGAAGAACCCACAATTCAAGAGCTTGCTGCACCTTTATTTGGTACCTAGCCTTCACACCCATAATCCTAGTATGCATAAAACAAGGTGATCCCACAATAATCCCTGCAGTTGAATATTACACAGGGCAAGGCAGACATCCTTAAGTCCCAGTAAATGTCAGTAAGTTTTAAGGCCAATAAACCTAGTACCATAATCCTTATAATTTGAAATCAGTCGGACAGGGCAGATGTCCAAAAATCCCAGTCAGTAGTTGATCCCATATGGCAGTTTGATCCCCTAAATCCAAGTAAGTCCTAAATCTGAGTAAATTGCCTGCAGTTCCCAACAAAGAAGCACTAGTCTTTGTCCTTTTCCTTTTTATTCCACACAAACTATGAGCCTATTGGTTAGTGCCACATACTTCCAGGTTGGTTCTTGCCTCTTTAGTTTGCAGGCTACCTGTCAGATGCCCACAGACACACCCAGATCCATGCTCCTGTATGTTCTGGGGCTGTCTTAATCCATTCAAGTTGACACCACAATTAGCATAAGTAAACCACTATCACAGTAAATAATGCAAACCCATGATATTAGAGTATCTTCTTAGTGCACTAATGGGAGCATAAGCAAATTATTAGGGGAACACGGGGTACATCAAAATCAGATTTAGGAAAAATAGTCTAGAAAAATCTATATTAAGACCAGAGAAACCTGTCTAAAGGCTGAATTAAATAGAACTGTTAGTTACAGAAGCAATAACATGCACCGGAGCATATAAACAATATCCAGGAGACATAGAACAGCACCGGGTTTTAAATACTGACAAATACTTCAGCACAGCTTGGGTAATTGAAGCTGAGTGGTAGGTGGTTAAGTGTTAAAGCCAAAGACAAAGTCAATCTAGATCCCAAAAGCCTGAGATGCTGAGTTAGGAAGTGTGATGCTGTAACTTGTTACAGGGTGATAGAAGCCAAGGAAAGTATCCACATGTCCATCCCGTCGAATCCCAGCATCATGAGACTCCATGTAGCAGCCTCACAGCTCATCCACAGCTTCATTCAGAGTATTTCCATGGGGTTTAGAGTGTGATCTTCACAGTAAAGATAGGCTTTAGCTCTCTAAATGGAATTTCTATCCCTGCTGCTAAGCGAATATATTCTTTATCTCTTTTCAATTGTATTTCTCCTCTAAGCTCTGGAGGCTTGCTCAGCCTGCCTTGTTCTTGTTAACAATTCCCTCTTTATTTACCTTAGTTTGAGTGTATATGAAAAGGGGCTGAGATGCCATCAGGGGAAGCATAAGTGATAATAAGACTCTGCCAGTACCTGCTGGGGGCCAGACACTATGCCGGGCCATTTACGCGGTACATTTGTCCTCTGTTAATATTTTTCCAGATATGTAAAAGAAATACCTTAGTTGCACATCAGATAGAACATTTTCATTCTTAACTCTGGTTGGTCCACTTCAAGAAAAACTATTCTTTGCACATTCCAGTACTTCCCAATATGGAGAGTATTATCCTGGATCTGAATCTGAAGTTCCTAGAACAGTGATTAAGTCTAGCACAAGACAGGCTTCTGTTCATAATCAAGTTGGTCAGGTTAGCACATGTCAAAGCTAGTAAGGACACCATCCCTTCCACCTTGTCCACTTGAACCTTCTGTAATATTCTGTCGGGCCGAGATTCTGGAGGGTCAGATTTACACACCAGTGCTGATTGTAATGATCTTTCAATAAGTCTCAAGTCACGTAAGCTCCCAGGGCTTCAGTCCTTCCTATGTAAAGGGGACAATGGTCTGATGTTGAATCTTCTTGCCTAAATTGCTGGATTATATTTTTGGAGGTGAGACCCTGAATTGGCTGTGTAGATTACATTGAGCAAACTGCTGCCCAGACAACAGGTAATGACAGCCAGACATTTTCAGTCTTAGGTTAGACCACTGTTGATAGTTAATGTGAGAGAAAGAAGATTTTACATTCAAATGGAATTTCATGAAAAACATTTCCCCCCAAGGGCAGAGGACCCATTCATTGTTTAATCACCTAGATCATTTTCTTTCTTAGAAATATTCTATGACAGAGAAAAAAATTATAAACATGCCACACATCACTAAATCCCTGGAACTAATAATAAAAGGAATTACATTCCATTTCAGAGGAATATCTTTTAAAGAAACATCTGATAGCAGGTTGATTTTCTATTTTATCTTAGCAATTACCAGTGTCATGGCTTTGCTATGCAGGCAGTCATCAGAAATGTGCTAGGGAAAAGGTATTATTTTTAGTTATTAATTAAATGTTTGCATAAGCAACTGTTCTTTTGCTAAGTGGAAAACTATTAAGAGGCTCTGAAATGCCAGATAAAATACCCCTTAATGGAAAGGTCAGTTAAATATAATATGACATATTAAAAACAACAAACTTTCAAGTCAGAGAGGACAGAATATGAAGCATGGCTCCAATGGTCTTTGTCTCTAAGATCTAGAAAACAGTCTTTGCACATTGCTTCTCTGACCTGTAAAGCAGTGCCTTTTCAACAGCAGATTGAGTTAAGATACGTAACACCTATACTCATGGAAGTACATCCTTACTCGTCAAAGGTGCCAAATCACTCCTGGCCTCCTGTCTGCCCATGTCATGGAGGAGCTGAAGACAGGGCTTTATAGAGCTTTTCCTTCATTTACCACCTGAACAGCCTGTGCACTGTAAGCTTCATTGTGTTTTATTGTATCAAACCTGTGTTTCCCAAAGTTTTATATTGTATTAACTCTTTTCATTGAAATGAGTAGTTCTTGGGACTTCCTTGGAAAGGAAGAACAATTATTATGAAAGTATTATCTGGTGTAAAATAAAATGAGCCAAATTTGCTGTTTTCCATTTAACAAATGATAATCCTTGTTCAGTTGCTTCACAAGTAAGTTTGTAAAGAACTTGTGAGAAGAAAAAACTATGAAAGCACAGTAATAATTTGATTATAAAATGATTATTGCTTGCATGAGGTGCTGTATAGCTAAATTCCATAATTTTTGTATATTGTCTGTGAATGAAGGGTTAAGAGCAATTCATATTGTGTATATTCTTAATATTTTGTATACTATAGGCCCATGGAAATTTTTATTCATAGTTTATACTAGGAACTACACAAAGTTTTTCTTCTTGCAGTTGTCTAAGGTCATCAAGTAAGATGAGCATAGATTGTATTCTTATCCCCAGGGCTGCATATACTTCCTTCATTTATCATAGCTCCAGTATCAACACAAATAATGATTTACAAGGCTAAAAATGAAAGCAACATCTACATTTCTCAAAGCCAAAGCTATCAAGTTATCTAGAGATACCCTGGGCTGCAACTGCTCAGCTTCTGAACCAGCGGAACACTGAGCCTTTTTCCTATAAACTGTGCCTCTCTCTCAGTAAACACTGGGTACTTCTAAATGTTTAGTGCAAAGTTTTGTTGAATGCTTTTTAAAATTAGATATTAGACTAGATCCTACTTATGGTTTTAGTGATGTGGATAATGCATGGAAAATAACTTTGCCAGGCACATTAATTAGTCTAATATAGAATTTTCTATAGACTGCACCCTTCTTAAAGAGCTTTCCTTCTTTGTTTCACCCTCCTTTTCATCTCTTCTTTTTTCCTATTTCTTCCTTCTCTCATTCCCTCCCTCCTTCCCCTTCTGTTCCCTTATGTTTTCATAGGAGTCAACTTTCGTTTCAACATATCCAACAGAAGTGGGATATCAAATGAGTGACTAAAAATATAAGAAGTCAATGAGATTGTTACCTTGTAAAAATGCCCCTTTTTGCTTCTAAGTTATATATCAATGATCTTCCTTTACATATAAATATATAGATTTTAACTAAACTATAATCACTTGGATACATCCACATGCATTCATATTGTGGAACATATATCACCCAATATAATTCTTCATGTTCCATAGATTAAAATATTATTAAAATATTCAGGCTTTAGCCTTCAAGTAGATCTAGTCACTATAAATTGTGCATTCATCAATATAAATTATTCATTTTAGCATTCTTAGCTGTCATTCTCTCAACTCTTCGTCTAGATAAAATTATTTTAATGCTAATTATTTTTCAAACTTGAAAAAAGGTGTCCACACAGCAGTCACTGTTTCTTCTATTTGAGGAAAGATTCATATAAGAAGATTCCTCTGAAAGGACTTGTGGATGGTTCCTTGAAGTTCATTTTCATGGGCTTTGGAAAGTTCTTAAACCCTGAAACATGGAGAAGATTTCTAAATCACTGCCATAAGCTCCGAAGCTACTCTAGTTAAATAAGGTAATGCTCCTTTGCTGTTGGATACCGTGGAGGCTATTTAGAAGTCTGGAGCAGCCCATTGCTTGAAGATCATATGTCTGAATTTTTTCACCAGTAGTTCTCCATTCATCTAATAAATGTTATTTATGTGCACACAGTGTGTCCAAAACTGGACTTGGTGTCACTATGGAGACCATTGCATTCTACTCTCATCCATTAAAACCTAACAAAATTTTGTGTATTTCATGTCAAGAGCAAGTAAAAATCTCCAGAAAGACTGAAGCTCAGATCAACTCTTATATCATATAATTTCCACTTTCAAAGGTGCTGCCCTCATGTCAGATTTTTATGAGTTAAGGATTGTCAAAATAACAGGCATAAATTATTTTTATGCTTATGAATAATTTTTTTCACAAAACCAAAGAATCAATATACTTTAGTTTTTATACAAAGTTGTCTTCTTTAATAGATATGCATTGTACAGAATTTTCAATAATTGCAGAGTAAACTATAATAACTTAAAATAAAACGATAATAATTCATGTTGTTTCCATGATCTTTGGAGTTTTGGGGCAGAGCAGTATCAATAATTTCACTTACTTGAGACTAGAGTAACTGGAAGTTGAAAAATGCTGAGATTCATTTATTCTACATTATTTATAACACCCTTATCTTTTTATAACCTAAAATGAATGCTTAAATTTGGCATGCATGGTAAACTTAAAAATAGGAAGAGGTAAAAACAGAGGCCATAGATCATATATCTATTGTACTCATCACTTCTTTGTTTTTCTCTTCTCTTCTGAAGTATGTTCCTCTTCTCATACTCTGTATGTAGAGTTAAATTCAGCCATGTATCATGCCAATAGAAGGGATGCATTCTGAGAAATAGATTTTAAATGATTTTATTGTATCCACATTATAGAGTGTATTTACAAAGCTAAGATAGCTATCATGTCACCAAGTAATAAAATCTTATGATACCATTGTCATACATGTTCACCATATTTGGTTAAAACATTGTATGATACATGACTAAAAGTATATAGTGTCTGTGAGCAAATACAATTCAATGGGTTGCATTCTTGATGACATTTTTAAATTCAGCTGTTTAGTATCTCTTCATGCTATTCTTGTCACCTACACCTTTTCTTGTCATTTTTTCTGTTATTGCTATTTAAACATAAAGGTAGGTTCAGTCATGAAGTAAACTGTAGATTACGTTGTAAAATAAATTTTTGGAAAAGGCTAATGAAGGCAGTAAATGACATATTGATTGAAATATTTTCTTTGTTCAAACAGTTCTGAAATGAGATCTGGGGTTTTGTTTTGTTTGTTTTCAATTTGCTTACACTATTTGATAGAAATATGCTATTGAAAGTAAATCACTTTAACACCTAGATATTTTTAATTTAATTTTTATTTTTAACTCTAAACTTTATTAAGAAAACAAAGAAACTCACTGGAGAATAAATCATGTCTATTTTACTGTGCAGTGAACCTAAGTGTACTTTTGTAAAGCAAGTCATGGACACTGGCTTCAACCTTCTGTCTTCCTCTGAAGAAAACCAGTTGAAACCGTCAGTCACTGTGGCTGAGAAACAAGGCACCGTACTTTCATCTGCTCTGCCTCTTCCTTCTAATTGGAGTCTTTCCTCTGTCTCTACACTTACCTTGTGAGCTTCTTCCAGCTACAGTGGCATGATTCTTTGTAGCTTACTCGGAGCACTGGGTAATAAGATCAACATACCTCAAGCACCAGGCCTTTTAGTTGGTTCTTTTTCAAAGCATGTGGTGGTATCCACTTGGTGGGTCCGCTTGCTAGATTATCTTGAATGAGCATGTCCGTGGATATCTGCCTCTTCGTGGTGTATTTCTGGGTCTTGAAATTTTGTCTTCTGTGTTGCTGTAGTGGGTAGCCTGATGTGAACTGGGAGAGTTCCTTTCTTCATGTGCTCTAGCATTGTCGAGCTCTGATGGTTCCCATATGCCATCCACTCACCTACCCTGGTCTTTTCATTTTCTTTACAGTATCCCAGAGGAAATCTTTTTCTTTTTGTGAAACTAATTTCTCTTGTTTTCTACACTTTTCTTTTCTTCTCTTTTTTCTCTTCTTTCTCTCAGTCTCCCTTCTTTCC
Source organism: Petromus typicus (assembly GCA_004026965.1). Lineage (NCBI taxonomy): Eukaryota > Metazoa > Chordata > Mammalia > Rodentia > Petromuridae > Petromus > Petromus typicus. The sequence goes on from PVIR01016089.1 coordinate 20,291, forward strand.
TTTCATTTTTCTTCTTCTAAATTTTATTTGTATATTTTACTTTCACTGCTTCTTTGACATATAATGTAGGGTCCACCTTATCGAAGTTTAGTTGCACACAGATAAAAGTTACATACTGATAATTATTATTTGCTGCATTTTTGCAATAAATTAAGATCAGAGACATCACAAATATCCATCAAGAGAGGACAAGTTAAACTATAGAATGTGTATAAAATGAACTATCACTCAAATACAAAAAAGAATTTAAAAAGATTTAATGTATGCATTTGGAAGTACCTTCAAGATATTTAGCTAAGTGAAAAAGTAAAATATAGAAGGTTTTGTTTTTCTTTTTTGAAAAGTGTTGCAGTGGTGAATAAGAGTCTATTTTTAATTGCTATTGATAAGCTTACAAAGAAATTTGTTTAGAAAACTACTCACAGGTGGGAGGACAAATAAAATGAAAAAATTCATTGTTACATCCCTTTGTATTTGTTAAATTTTAAAAGATATTATTGTATTTTTATTTTCAGAAATTTTAATGCAATAATTTACACCTCAAAAGCCAGCATAAGATTCATCTGAGAGAAAACTACTTACCTATTAAGTGCTAAATATGTACATAGAACTGACAAAACTGTTATGTTTGCCTAAGCTTTTTGGTTACTGTCTAGCATAATTGCTGCGTAGAACTTGAATCATATTAAGTTGTTTTTATCAGAAAAGCCTGTTGAATATTGGTAGGTAAGATAATCTTCTTTCATTTAAAAGTAGAAATCTTAAAAAAATCATTATAGCAATAAAGTTTTACTTCGTTCTTCTGGGCAATAGAATCTGATTTTACTCCTTTCCTTGGCTTTTACTCCTTCACGTGGCCACTGTGAAGTACAGCAATGTTGTGACTGAATCTGTTTTCCACCCTAGTTTTAATAATTTTACTATATAGTTGTATATGAAACCATTATTTTCTACCACTCGGATTATAATATTCTGAAACATGATTTTGTACTGTAGGCTTTATTTAGGGATCTAACAAGCTATGAAATGTATCTTTCTGTGAAGCAGTTTGAACCCTTTTGTTTTGGAGTAAATGCATCACATCTCTCTCACTGCTTTCGGAAGAAATGCCGACAAACTTCTTGGCTAGACAGGTAATTCAGTGCCCTTCTCATCTAGAGCCGTGGCTCGTTTCCACAAGCACTCTTCTTTCCCCAAATGGTATTCCCATACAAGATGCCACAGCTTTGCTAGTGACTCTCTATTTTCCCTAAGGGAGCTTCTCTACCTTCTATATTTTGCTGACATTTTCTTACAATTTAATACTTCTGCCAAACAAGTCTTTTAAAATTTTTCTATACCTTTGATGTCTAGACATCCACAATTAACTTACTTCTTATTTATGTTTCTGTGGTTCCCCACACTAGCTCCTATTATCATTCACTTATTATGGCTTATTTCACATGAACGAAATGTCTTCCCATCTAACTAGTCAATGTTTGGTAGAAGAAAAATGAGGTGTAGGTTACTCTGCCTCCTGCTGGGCCCAAGGTTTGGTATATGCTTTTGTGCTTATAAATGTTGACATAATGAGTAACGTTTCAGTCTTTTTACTGGGCTCCTTTTTCTCTGTGGAAGTTTTCAAGAACTTTTTTAAATGGAGAACTAATAGTAAGGAAGGTTTTTAAGGGTTGGGAAATAAATGCCTTTTATCTTAGGATATGAAAGTTGAAAGTCTAGAAAATACTCTGATTTCTTCATTAATTTTCAGACACAACAATTACTTCTGGATATATTGTGCAGTTTTCTTCAATTCTTTGCTTCATATTTGTTATTATTTTCCTTACCGAGTATTGGACCTAGGGGTACTCTACCATTGAATTATATCCTTGGCCTTTTAAAATTTTTAATTTTAATTATGAGACAAATTTTCACTAAATTGCCCTTGAATTGTGACCCTCCTGCCCAGTCTCCCTCAGTGCTGAGATTGTAGATATTATGCTTATTTTAATGCTGATTGTGGCAATAATATCAGCATGAATTACTTTGTCTTGTTAATTATAACTTAAACATCTTTATCTTTTTTACTTGCACTTGCAATGTTCACGATTAATTATAAAAGTTCTGGCTACCTCTGTGCCATCAGTAGTGTTCTCAGATATATAAATCTGAAAGTTCTGAGCAGTGGAGAATTGAGCAGTTTTCTTTTTATCTCTCTGCTTCAGCTATTATTGCTAATAAGATTGTATCATGTGCAGGCTAAGTTATAAAGCAAAGAGGTTTCTTTAAGCTTATAGTTCTGGTTCAAAGGTGAGAACATTACCTGGTGTTCTGTCCCAATAGAGTCCCAAGGTGGCACAGGACAAGTGACTGCGAGAGACAGGGAGTATGGTGGGCATGGTGGCTTACGCCTGTAATCCAACACTCGGGAGGCAGAGGCAGGAGGATTTCTAAGTTTGAGATTTGCCTGGGCTACAAAAAAAAAAAAACAAGAAAAACACAGATAGTATGGCTGTTTTTCTCTTCTGGTCTCTCTTCTTTCAAACTCGTCACCGTCCAGTCATGAGGGACACCACCCTGATGACCTTATTACAACTTGCAAAGGTTGTGGTTTTCATAGTCACATTTAGTTTTCTCCTCTTAAAACCTCAAAGTGAGGAATGAATTTGAGCACATGAAAGCTTGAGGAACATACTCAAACTATCCCAAACCGAAGTCTGCCCTTATTGCTTCTCATTTCCCTCCTAACTGTGATTTCATATTAACAAGACTACTATTGTTTGCTTCTAATCCAAAAGTAGCCTCTGTATATTTGACATGTGACACTGTTAAAAATATGAAATGTATATATACCTAGCAGGGCAATGGCCAGGTCAAATGGGACCTCCAATCTTAGCTTTTTGAGGAATCTCCAAACTGATCTCCACAAGGGTTGTATGAGTCTACAGTCCCACCAACATTGGAGAAGGGTTCCTTCTTCTCCGCAGTCTCACCAACATTTGCTGTTGGCTGAATCTGAAATGGCTGCCATTCTATGTGGAGTGAGATGAAATCTCAGTGTTGTTTTCATCTGCATCTCTCAAATGACTAATGATGTTGAGCATTTCTTCATATGCTTCTTAGCTGCTCTTCTTCCTCTGAAAAATATCTGTTCATCCTCATAAGTGAAATAAATAGGGCACAGATAGGTACATATCTAATCTTTTCTCTGGTATGAGAAAACAAAGATGTAAATGAGTCCTAGAATTGTATGTTATATATTGTGAAATAGAAAATGCTCAAAGTAAAGTAGGATGAACAGGGAAAAATAATGAGATTATAACAAAAAAGTAAGGAAATAAATTTTATGCATATGGGGGGCGGTAGGGTGGGTAGGGCTATGGGAAAAAATGAGAATTAAGTTATGTCTTATTATGTATCATAATGGTACAAATCCCCATTATGGAGTGCAATCATGATGCATATATGTAAGTACCAATAAAGATAAAAAATATGAAATGTAATTCTGGAGCAGATGCTCATCATAAGACGAGAATTCTGCAGTGGTGTATGGGTCTTGTGTGTGGCATGAAGAATCACCAAAAGTTCTAGAAGTTAGATAAAGTCTTACTACACAGGGATATTTTAGTCATCCTGTATTGATCTTACCCCAGGATCCGGCTCCATGTTTTATGGGTTCTCATGAAAGCTAGCTTCTATGTATTACTCATTGTTGCCTTTTCATTTCATCACAGTAATGGCAAAGAGCCACGAATATGCTCGTGGATGTTTTAGAGGACAAAGTAAGGCAATTCTAGCCCCCAGACCTTAGTTTTGGGGTTTCTTCCTTATTCTTGTGTTAATAAAATATTATTTTCCATTTTCTAAATGTAAGTAAAATAGGCACGATTTGGAAATATATTCACTCAGGCAAGACCTACTCTGGTCTAGTTTATTGTGCTGTTCTTCTGTCTTGGCACAACACCGTGCCAGGCACTGCCCTTCCACTATTTTCACAATGCCTTTCCACTTAAACCTCATAGTATATGTAAGAGGTTTACTAGTACTATAAAATTTTGCTTTGTTCTACATTAAAGTTTTTTTTTTTAAATGAGCAAAACTTGCATGGAAAGTAAGAGTGTATGCTATGACTTTAAAGGTCACAGTGTGGTCCTTTTTCAGAGATGGGGTCTCCGTCTGCAGTGCACACTGGCCTGGAGCTTGCTCTGCAGCCCAAATTGCCCTGGGACTCTCAGTCCTACTGTCTCAGCCTCCTGAGCTCTCGTAGTGCTAAGCAAAACACAGACTCTGAGGATGGTGAGGCAGTGATTATCTGTCAGAAGTGATAGACATGTTTTCTATCAATGTGAATAAGCTACGATAAATTTAAGATTATGGGGTAAACAGAGCGAGGAGGATGTATAGTATTGTACAGTTCCTTTTCAATCACATTGTCTCCACTCCTAATTCTTCATTCTTGAATTTGAGTTAGTCTTTCTCTTCCCAAAAATTTCATGGAGTCATTAAATGATTTAAGAATCCTTCAGAATATTATTTCCTCCCCAAACTCCAACTTAGTCTTACCCTCCTCCACTGGTTCAAACACCCAGGAAGGGGATCAGACTACTGCTTACTTTCTAATACTTCTGTTTCAAAATGCTTTTGTCTTTATGATTATTTTTATCTATCCTCATTCCCCATTATTTCAAAAGCTCCAAGTACCTGAGAATATTCTATAATTTGTCATCATATCATCGGTTCCCTATTAGTGATTTGCATGTATAGTCACAAAGTAAATATTTTTAAAAACTAATAATACTCTGATCTGAAAGTTGTCAATGTTCACTAAAGTATATTATCTGGAGCATCTCCAACAAATGTATACTTAAGTTTTGTTTTGCTTTGTTCTGTACCAGAGATAGAACTTAGGATCTTGTTTGTCAGGAAGGTGCTCATCAATTTTGTGAAATACAAATCATTCACATTGGAAATTAATAAATATTAAATGTTTACTTTTCCTATATAGACAACATGGGTGTTTGTATTTTTAATTCCATTGCATATTATATTACTCCCCACTTAAAATCTGTTACAAGATTTCCAGGAAATTTTAAAGATACCACATTTGTGTCCGGGGCATAGCCACATCCACATTTGAATGCAGGTCAAAATGAATCAATATATGTATAAGCACAGGGGCTTTTAAATGTATATGCTCTTTTCCAAACCTCATATTATGATTGAATCTTGGAAGAAAAGATTGTGATAAGGTTGTTGTAATTTATTATATTCCTCTTAAGATCAAAATCTAAATTTTTTTTTTTTTTAGGTCTTTTTTTGAGACAGGGTCTCGCTTGGTGGTTCAGGCTGGCTCTGAGCTCAGCCTCAAACTCACATCACAGCAATCCTCCTGCCTCTGCCTCCCGAGTGCTGGGATTACAGGCGTGAGCCACCACGCCCAGCACTGTGGTATGTGGTACTGGTTGCTGCTGGGAGTGAGTCTCCATGCCCAGTATGGTATGTGGTTACCGAGGAATCAAACCTGGGTCCTTGCACTTGCAAGACAGGCGCTGGAACCACTGAGCTAACTCCCCGGCCCAAAATCTAAATTTTTTAAATTATAGGAGATTCTATACTAGCACATGACCATTGAAAATACAATGAAAGCCACAGAATGAGAACTTATTCCAAAACACAGAATGAAACCAAAAGAAACAGCCTACCAGGAGTTGAATCAGCAGCGTTACAGAAGCTGGGTGAGGCTTAGAGCAATCTCCTACTCTCTGCCCCTCCTCGGGGCAGAGGCCACTTCAGGTGGTTACCTAAATGCATTACTGCTGTGTCCACTCACTCTTTTGAAGGAGAGGAGGGTCTTGGTGTGTTGTGCATCGAGATGACTGGCATAATTTTGCACATCCAGCATCTGAGTGGTGGACTTACTCTATTTACTAATGGAATTTTTAAAAGTTCATGACTAGATCTGGAAAAATTTGGGCCCCTTGTGACATTCATGAGGTGCTTTAAAATCTTACTCATTCTGCCAACTTTTTCAAGGCTTTATGAAAGTTGTCTTTTGCTATCACCCTACTGGACACCCTATTTCTAGAGGATTTGAGAAGGTCAGAGGTTTGTGTCTCTGTACCATACACATCAGACATGTTTAAACAAAGCAACAATTATTGAAATTATTGTTCACCCAAGGCTTATATTTGAAAATGTAAATACACAGTATTTTGGTCTCTCTCCCTCCACATTACAAAACTCTGCCTTCCTGGACGCCCACTGTCCTGTTTTTAGAGTGGGTGTTTGTTTATAGGTCCTAGCTATTTGTAATTCTAGTTATGTTTGTCACTCAGTGGCTCCTGCATTCAACTACCCCTGTGCTGCATAAGTGTTGGAATAAGTAATACTTAATAAGTAATATTTTAAACTAAACCGCTTTATCCAATTTGTGAAATCCTCTGGGCTGGAAGAGCCCAACAGACAAACATATCTCATCCCCTTTCCTAAGATAGTGGCATAGATTTTTATGGTCTATAAAATCCACTCTGGGTGGATAGCTATTCTCAGCCTTCATTATCTCCAGTGATAGCAATTCCACAGCCTCCCCGGGCGGCCTTCCCCATTGCTGAACTAGCCTTGCTTATTAATCCTATAATAATACCTTATGTTCTCTAAATATTGAAGCAGCGCTTAAGTTCCCCCAGCTAACTCATTCCTCCCTGCCCACCCTGTGAGATGCTTCTGGTGGGGGAGTAATTCTGGAAGCACACAGACCCACACGATATGTGGCGCAGCCTTGTCCCAAGGGCTTCCGCGAGGGGCTCGTGAGGGTGGACGCTGTCAGTCCTCAGAAAATTAAGCTATTAAATCTGCAGCACCAGGAGTGGTGATAGCTTGTGCCACTGGGATAAAATTGCTCTGTAGACATATGAATTTCACAGCCAGGAGTGTTCTTTCCTTCTTGCATGCTTTAAAGGCATTGTTAGGTTAGCGATATGATTTAGGGACTATTCTAGCATGTTTATGCTGGTGCTGGGACAAGGGTATGGGTTGAACTGTCCTTGGAAGGTGAGAGCCACAGACTGGCCTAGAGCTAATGGCAGGGATACGATATGGAGTGTCCTTTCCTCTTTCTCATCAGGCTGGGCATTACTGATGTTTCTTCAAATCCCCCTTGCCACTTCTGGGCTCACTGCCTCCAGCTTCAGGATGCATTGCTTGTGCTGGTTGACTTTCTTTAGAGGTCTTTCCAGGACAGCGCGACAGCTGAGGTGCCTGAAATTCATGTCCATCTGGTGCATAAGAGATGCTAGTTCCTTACTCCGCGTAGAGATTGTGCTGACATCTAACTGACCTCTGTAGCTCCCCAGTGTGGTCTCATGACCTTCATAACATGTCGCTTGAACATGTCTTCTTGCTTAGCTTCTTTTCTTTCCTCGAGTGCTCCCCCACTCCCTTTCCAGCTTATTCCAGGTGCTCTTTAGGAGATGTTGCTCATGGACCCTCGTCTTGGGAACTAGATTTTGTTCTTTGAGGGAGCCAGACTTAGCATCAGCCTATCTTCTATGACCCACTGATAATGTGACAGTCCTACACTTCTGCTTCCTGTGGTTAACTGACCTGATTTCCTTAGATGTTTTCCTCATGCTAAACACATCCAATCTTGCCCATGAAAACTGCCAGTTTAACTGCAAAATTGAATGTGGTTTGTGTATAGTATTTCATGTTTTCTGAAGTCATAAAATGTCATTAGTAATTAAGGAAAGAACAAGCTCCTTTACCTGGAGTTTTCCTTAGGCCCTGTATCCCTGTTATGCTTCTTCTGAAACTGATTTGTCCACCTGTGAGATAACAAGCCACATATCACCACCAGTTGCAGAATTTGCTTCTCACCCTGGACTGTGACTTCTTCATGGCGTACCTGACTACAGGAATTCCTGTGGGGTGACTGAGCAGCAGTGTCTGCTCCTGTGCTGCCCAGTGCTCACTGCTTTCTCTAGGAGAAGGCTGCAGTGCCTCCTGGCTCACAATCCTTGGTGATGACTCGCTCTGACCAGCCACCTTTGTTCCAGCTCAACTCAGCTCTATAATGCTTTCTGACTCACTGAAATTGAAGAAATGTTATACTTTTAACCCCCTAGATATTAGAGAATCAGGCTGATTAAAGCAGGAAGTAGTCTGTGTAGACAAAATGACAAGAAGCAACCATACTCTCTCTTTCATCCCTTCTGTTATTTCCAAGGATCTTTGTCCTTAAGTAAATGATGCTTTTCATTTCCTTCCACTTCCCCCACTCCATGTGTGTATCATTCTCAAATACTGTGCAAATATTAACAGAGAAACAGATATTATCTCAGAAATGAATTATCTTTTCAAGAATGAAAGCTGACCTGAATGTAATGTGAATTAGCCCGGGGCACCGAGGACAACTTGTCTGGTCAGGAATGTTCCAGAAGCTATTGCTAAAATGTAGAACACCGTGTTCATTGTGTTACTGATGTCTCCTTCAGTTCTCTCTAAATGAATACCTGAAATATCTGATCATGACTTCTTTTTCTAAGAACACCTTGCCTACACTCGGTTGTCTACACATGCTTTTTAAATTATTTGGATATATATTTCTTTCTTTTTTTTTTAGACAGGGTCTCACTTTGTAGTTCAGGCTGGCCCTGAGCTCAGCCTCAAACTCACATCACAGCAATCCTCCTGCCTCTGCCTCCCGAGTGCTGGGATTACAGGCGTGAGCCACCACACCCGGCACTGTGGTATGTGCTACTGGTTGCTGCTGGGTGTGAGTCTCCACACCTAGTATGGTATGTGGTTAACCGGGGATCGAACCTGAATCCTTGCACTTGCAAGACAGGCTCTGAAACCACTGAGCCAAATCCCCAGCCCTGGATATATATTTCTTGTGAGCACAAAAAACAGTGTTCTGAGGTCTTGTCCCAGATGCATAATTAATAACTTTGAAAAATTAAAGAGGAAATCAGGTTTATGTTGCATGTTCCTGCAAACACTAACAGGCTAACTTGATAGTGAGAATTCTGAGTATAATTTAATCATGACATCGTTCAAGGATGACTTCATACTCTTGTGGTAGACAAGCATATGATTTACTAATTATTGTTTTCATAGCTACTCTCAACAGAGAAAGTTCAGTAACAGGAAAAAAAATGTTGAAAGTTTTTAGTAACAGGGAAATCCTAACCTTTTATTCATTACGCATGCATTTTATTTAATTAGTATCTCCTTAAATTTGTATATTTTGTGAATACGTACTCTGTATGTAGTAATATTAGCATATTTTATTTTTGTTGTCAGAGATAAATCAGATGTCTGGCAAACTCGAAGAGTATACTGAGTTCATCTTAAAACCAGTTCTCTGTTCTTTTTATGGCATGTTCCTACCTTGTACAATATTTCCCTTATTTTTATCACCAGAGATAATAAGATGATGGTCAGTGATTATTTGCATTCAGGGCTCTCTCAGGGTTTTTTGCACAGGTAGAATCCAGTGGTACTAGAACGCAATGGCAACACATGAACAACCACTCAAGGGGACTTCAAAAAATCAAATGTACATGTAAAAGTAATGTTTTGGTGTATTTGCCTGTTCTTCAAGAATGTATTGGGCCAAACATTAAAGCAGAACTGTTTTTTATCTACTGGGTTTTTGTATTTCTAAATTTATAGTGAAATTTCAATTAAGGCAATTTAGCAGAGCACCCATTCTTTGCAATTCCCCTTACAAATGTGGATAATGCTTGATATTTTCACCAGAGTATTTCATGTGACTAGGTTTTGCCTGCATTGATTATCTTCTGGAGAAGAAAAGGGATAGAGAATTGTTATTGTTTTAGATGCTTGGGCTCTGGTTTTTGGTAGGATTAGATGTTAATTCTTCACAGCATAGGCCGACAACAAGTGTGGGTCTTTGATTAGATGAAATGCTCCACACCTCAGTGGTTATATGCGATCAAACAGACCAGGATCCCACTGAATCCACAACTGTACAAAGGTACAGTTTTCATTCTTTTCATCTGTACAATGAAACTATATTAAAGTTTTTGTCTGAGAGTAAAGAGAAAAACAAATACAAATAGTGTACATGCCACAATACCACAATCCTAGCCTATATTCGTCATTAAAAGTTTTAGTTAATTCAATTAGAGTTTTATTGCAAATGATTATTATCTAACCTCTTAATTCTTGTTTGCAATACAAAGATGACTTTTTTTTAGTTCATTCCACATTTAAAGAGGATCACACTGTATTTAAAAATATAAAGAAATTAGAGTAGTCAGCTTGAATTACTTTCTATTTCTAATTTTAATTAGTTTTTCAAGTCATCTTTTGCCCAATTTTTAGTTTGTTTTTCCGATATACACTGTTTTGAAAGACACTCATGTCTTTATCCTTTTACGAAACAATGTTCTGGTTCTTATTCTGTTTAATAGATTTTTTTTGCAGCTGTGAAATGGCAGATGATAAATCAAAAACTAATATTTCCAAGCACCTCAAAAAATAAGAGTCTGCGACAGATTAAATATGAACTAAATGAAGCTTATGGATGATTTGCTCTAATTAGATATAAGGTAAATGTTCCTGCAGTTGTGACTTTTATTAAAGTCAGAACATGTGGTTGTTCAGGCTTTCTTGCATTGTCCTTTAAAGAATCATTTGGAAATATTTTGGGTCTGCTGTCGCTGAGACAATATGGCTTGGCAGTGTACTGGTGACTTAATAAGCTCAGCACATTTCTCATGCAGAAACTGTTCTTTATATGCAAAGCTGTCAGACAGATTGAGTATATAATTCTTCTTCGCATGAAATAATATGATAAAACTCCAGTTCAAACTGAATGCTGTATTAGCATTTGAGATCTTTCACACAGAGAGTGGAGTTGTCTTACAATAGAAGCATTGTTTGATGACAAATACTCTTTTTGTAAACTTCATCAGTTATGTGTTAATTGTAGACATTTTCCCCTTGACTATATATCTGTCTTCTTTTTCTCTCTTAACATTCACAAAGGAAGCCTGCTTCTCAGTTATGTGTGCCATATTTTAAATGGTTAGCTGTTATGACTAGATGAAGGTATTGGAGTCACAGATGTTTTCATTCCTCCTACAGAAGCCTAACATTTTGAATTTTGTTACAGAGACACTATTGTCCTCCTTCTTGGTTTGTATTCAATCCCCGAAGATAATGCCTACTAATAGTATTTCAAGAGTCAGTTCATCACCAAAGTATATGTGGTGTGTGGTACAATAATGCATCTTGGCATGAGCAGTGGGAGACTCACTTGGCAGACAGGGTGGCAATACCTCAGGAAGCAAATTCTAGAAGCTCAGTCCTTGTATTTTGCTCAGCAGTGGATACCTTCAGCAAACTGGCCCACCCATATCAATTTCGAGGGGCTAAAAGGGAAAGGCATTGTGAGAAACATGCACACAGCGAATGTGCCTGAAGCAGTCTTTTGCCAAGCAAGTTCCTGTAACAGAGTGGGCCCTCAGCCAAAGCTCTTCCAAGCACTCCACTGCTACTTCATGTATTTGGTATGTGGGAGAAACTCGTAACTCTGGGACAGCCCATTGTACAATGCCTGTCCTTCCTAAAGTGTGAGCATTCCAGTACTTACGGCCACCCAACTCAGAGCTCAAGAGACAGGGCAGGGGCACGGTTTACCCTGAGCAGAAAAGCACCAAAAAGTGCATCTGTGACATCTGTTAGCTTCTCTCTCTTCATCCCTCCCTTTTCTCCTCGTTTCCTCTCTATCTTTTTCTCCCTCCTTCTGTTCTTCTCCTTTTTGTTAGTTGATTTATTTTTAGTAGAATAAATTAAATATATTAAAATTGTACACAATACTTATGGGGACTTCTGAGCCTGGGCTTGACAAACTTTCATTTGTTAGCTTATCAAGCTTTCTGATTTTTCTTAACAAAGAAAAGCCAGATCTTTTGCTTTCCTATAACTTCATAGAAATGCCTCCATCTGGAATGAATTCAGCATCTTTAACAAATATGTGTTCTCTATTCAAAACCATCTAAAAATAGTGCTCAAACAAGTAAGAAAAAATATTTTGACATTTTCCTCATGTTTTATGTGGCAAGCACAGTTTGAAACAATCTTTCTGTTAATTTTCACAGGGAGAAGAGCCAGTGTACTTTTGTGTAATTGTACAGTGTATTTTACTCCACCATTCTTTCTTTTTCAAAAAAAATATAATGTTGCTGTTGCACTTATCAGAAAGGCATAAGTCTTAACACAGTTAACCTTCACATAAAACTCAAATACAGTTATCTGTAGTGAAATATTCAATCTTAGTCTAATGATATATGACAGTACAGCTTTTTCCTAATTAATTTCACATGAAATAAAGCTCAGCCAACCTGTGAGACTGTGTTCACAACCTAAACCAGAAATATCCTAATGCCAGCAGCTTGAGTACCAAACAAAATACTACTCCCCTAAGAATAAGTGCCCCCCCATAACTGATTGATCAGACGCCATGTGTTAGACTTCTCCAGAGGAACTCCACTCCTGTCCTCTCCACACTCTATGATGCCGAGGCAGGTGAGTTACAGAATCAAACCAACTCTGGGTGAATTTAGTGACTTACTAAGACCACGTCTGAGAATAATAATGACATGGTCTGGGGATGTAGCTCAGTGTGAAGACACTGGGTTCTACCTTCAGGACTAAAAAAGAGAGAGAGAGAGAGAGAGAGAGAGAGAGAGAGAGAGATTTATAAAGGTGTTTATAACTTAAGGAGATCATTGCTATGCCAGGATTCATTTTCAGCAATCAGCATATTGTCCTGGTATGTTTAACCTACAGTGTAGAGTAGACTGCAAAATCATCAACACTATTTCTCCTGTAATATAAATTGTAGCTAACTGGTACAAAATCAAGCCCTTAGGACCCCAGTGAGGCATAAGACTTGGGAATGTGCTTTGGGAGTTATATTTCAAGTTCACATGCATGTTTTAAGTTATAGAAAACTCATCAGAAGCAATACTTGATGTGACAACAAGGCTATCTTATAAACTCCAGCACTAATACAAAGCAGCTTGAAAACCTTGTTTATCTCTATTAATACTTACAGTACCCAAGATGCACAGTCAAGGGACATAGTGGGCACAGTTGGTTTTTAGAAATTACTCTAAAGTTCAAAATGATGTCTGGAAATTTATGGAAAGAGCAAGTGATTCAGAAAACAACACACAGATGACTTGAAAACATAGGTTAGATGGTACAAATGGAAGGGAGTTAGGTCTTCCAGTTTCTCCATTTTAAAATGAGAAGGAAAAAGCTCAACTGTTTTGAGTGACAGGTCCAAGACCTAAGGACAGTTCACAATGGGAGGACTTGGAATAAAACGTGCATGTGCTGATCTTTGCTTCATCTGCTGCACTGTGATTGCTTTCATTTAAGCTTTTTTTCTTTTTAATAAACTTTACATCTATTTTGTCTTTGAATTTCATTTATTTTTATGTGCCAGCTATAAAATATCAATCTCCATATCTTAGATATCATAAAGGAAGCTTAGAGTGTATTTTATACTGCATGTGTGAGTTATATAACAGCAAATAAAATGTTTCTTACTTTACAGATTAATGTCAAACAAGGCACAGAAATGAGAGTAACTGGTTTGCTCAACAATAATTTTTCTTATAAACTATAAAATAGAATCTCTCCTATAGAGGTTTAGAGCAGTAGTTCTCAAAGTGCGGTCCCTGGGGCAATAACCGGGAATGAACAAATAGCAAATTCTCAGACTTCCACTCAGACTTATTAAATCAGAAACTTTGCTAGCAAAGTCTAGCAGAGGTCTAGAAATTTCTCTTTTTAAAATGTTTCAGATAATTTTAATACATGTTAATATTTAAAAGGTGCTATTTTACTAATTTAGTTTATACTAGTCTATTTTTTCTCTCCCTTTTTCCCTTTTTATGTTACCTTCTTTCCCTATTTTCTTCCCTAGTAATCTAGTATCGGTACAATATTTTCCTCTTTCATAAATAATTTAATTTCTTAATTTAACACAGTTAATGTCTTTTAAAAATAGTGTTTAGTTATTAAGCCACCATTTCATCAGCTACTATTCAGGACCGCTGATAATCCTCAGAGCCCATTTTATCCCTCCTTTGTGGGTGAGCGGACTGGTGTCAGCAATTTTGACAGAATTCTCTGTGGGTTTTAAGTGATAACTTCACTTGTTTGTCTCTGCTGCACTCTCCACAAGTGCCATCGTCACCTCTGTTGGTGGGGCCCATGGGAAGGTCAGCTAGAAGTCTCCATGCTTCCCTCCTTCAAGTGCCTCACACCCCAAGTGTGACACCACTAAATGAAGAAGGAGATGGGGCAGCTAGGGAGACCTGTCTTCACTAGGACCTAGGCCATGATTATTTTAGAGACAAATAGCAAAGGCTGATTATTCATGTTCTCTGCCTGAATCCCCTTTTCACCAACCCAAAGTCCACGCCATTATCTTTGTTTGAATGAAGAGAGACCAAGACAGATGGGTTCAAAGATGAAATACTGTGGGGTGCAGGGACTTTGCGGTGCACCTAGTCCAAAATCTGTCCTTCCTGTCAGGGTTGTTGTGCTGAGACAAGCATTGCAGCATTGTAGCCCGTCCTCAGAGATGCGGAATTTCCAACCTGCTGTTGTCCAAAGTGTCTGGAAAACACTAGGTTGGAGCAATATTAGTCATGATTATGAGGTAAGGAACTAGGACAAGGCTGTTACTTCTTTCTAACTACACCACCATGTAGGCATCCTCAAAGAGTATTCCTAAAGGCTTCTTTTTTTACCTAAATCAAAATGATATTGTTGGGAAAATTCTGTGTTTGCAATGTGAGAGATGGGGTAGTAAATAAGTCCTTGCCTCACTTGTGTGATCTGAGAGTTCTTGCAATAAATACAGTTTAAAGTGTTGTTTTTAACAGGTGTCAGCTGTCATACAGACAGGACTTTTTGAATAAATCAGGGGAATGAGAAGTAGCAGTACCATGAGAAGAGACTGACAGTTGCCTTCAGGTCACAAGTCTTTCAGTCCAGTTGTTAGCTTGTGTCTCGGGAGTGAGGTGAGGAGCACATTGTGCTGGCCGCAGGTAGGATAAAATGATGCAAAAAATGATGAAGTGGGGCCAGAATGTGAACACTACCTCATGTTGTTCCTCGAGACAGGGCTGTGCTGATCAGAGGTGCAGTGTGCTTCAAAAGATGGGGCCAATTCTAAGTCAAATAATGCCAAATACACATAGGAGGAGATTTTAATAGAGTTTGTTTTTTTTCTCCCAGCATTGGTCACTCTGAAATGATATTGTAAGACCCCTTGTTGTTGTAATACACACACACACACACACACACACACACACACACACACACACACAACTTCAGGATGGTGGCAGGAGAGAATTAAACCAAGAATTTTCTTCTTTAAGGAGAAATCCTGTACACAGGCTTCATGCCTGTGAAGTTGGCTTTGTCTGCCCCCTGCCACCTATTTCAAGACATTTTTCTCCTTCCTCCCAGTGGGCATCACCATGGTGTGTACTGATGATAGAATGCAGTTGATAAAGTCTGACTTTGACAATGGATATTTACATTCTCTCTTAACTTAATGCAGTATTTTGAGAAATGGAGGAATTTGTCCTCTTGGGTCCAAATACCTGCAAATTTGAATATGAATCAAAATTGAGAATATCTATGCCATTTGTCATTGTTATCTGTCATGTTCATTGTGACAGTATTTCCAAGTTTGTATTAATAAGCTTCGGCAAAATGACAATCTTTTCTTATACTCATAAGTCAAGTCTCCTTAAAGAGAGGAATGCCTTTTGGCTGAAACCAATGCAAAAAAAAAAAAAAATCTGTCCTCACTGTGAAATCCCCTAAAACTAATTCTACTTTTCAGCAGGTATGAAATATCTCAATTTTGCCTTTTAAATTTTTTTCTTTTTTTTTTGGTCTGACAAGATAATTATATCACAGAGTTTCTGGTGTACAACAGAAACAGTAACAAATAAACTACATTTTATACTATCACTCCTTTTCATTAAATATAATGCATATAAATGTGTATGCAAAGTAAACAAATAGGAAACAAAATATTCTGCAATACACAGAATAATCCTTGTGGATAGTAATTACGTACAATGATATTAAAAGAGTAATAAAAATATTTCTTAGATCTTCTCACTTAATTATGAACAACTCTGTGAAGTAGATATTATGACTCTTTATGCAAATAGAAACAGCAAGCCCAGCAAGTTCACTGATGGGTCTCATTGTCACACTTCAATTTCCAGTACTAGTCTTCATTCATTCTACAATACCTCTTTCCACATTTCCCTAAGGTAGAAGCAAAAAAAAAACTCCAGCATTTCCCAAATTTGGCTCTATTGTCTTTTTTTTTTTTATCGATAGTTTGACACATGAAATAATTCAAGGGATAAATGCTCAATTTGACCCCCAATGTCGTGAAAGTGCAGGCAGATAAGGGCTAGAGGCACCCCCTGCCCAGGGCCCAGGGCGGGTGCTGCTGTTGACCTCACTCCTCTGCTGGGTTTCTTCTCCTCTCTTTCCTTGTCTAATAATCAGGCTTTCACCACAGTAGTTTATAACCCTGGTAAGAGTCTGTACCAACTTAGCATGTGCAAAAGTATTACTATTTTGGGGGCCGGGGATATAGCTCAGTGGTTCCAGCGCCTGCCTGTCTTGCAAGCGCAAGGTCCCAGGTTCAATCCCCGGTAACCACATAACAATACTGGGTGTGGAATCACGCCCCAGCAGCAATCAGCACCACATACCACTGTGCCTGGCATGGTGTCTCACACCTGTAATCCAAGCACTCAGGAGGCAGAGGCAGGAGGATCGCTGTGATGTGAGTTTTAGGCTGAGCTCAGGGCCAGCC
>PVIR01016090.1:0-37303 GCA_004026965.1 Petromus typicus
CCGGAACCACCGAGCTAACTCCCCGGCCCGAGGAATGCCTTCTTTGAACCAAATGTTGATATAGTGAAATGAAAAATGTGTGTCCATTTTCTTATATATGTACCAAAGTTTGCCAATCAAATGAACTGTTTGTGTAGGATCCTTTCAAGGCCAACGTGGTTTGGAAAACACTTGATAATTCATAAGTCAAGTAGTTTTTGGCTTGAGTTATGTGGAGCGAACAGACAAAAAAGCCATTTAAATTGTGGCTATGACATCAGGCCTTGGTGACCCTGGAATCCGGCAGCCAGAACAGACCCGGTGCTCTTGAAGCAGCAGTTCCTGGACTACATTGAGTTTTATTTTGTGTTGCATTTTTGGCTGGATCAGGTAGTTTTAAGTGCTCTAACTAATTTTAAATGATTTCACTGGTTTTGGGAGATTATATCCATTTGTGAACTAGTAGGTCTTATGTCTAATTTATATTTCCTAGAGGAAGGGAGGGAAGGAAAGAAAAGCTTCTTGATATCAAAAGAAGTTTTCTTTTTTTTTTAGGTTTTTTGAGACAGGGTCTCACTTTGTGGTTCAGGCTGGCCCTGAGCTCAGCCTCCAACTCACATCACAGCAATCCTCCTGCCTCTGTCTCCCGAGTGCTGGGATTACAGGTGTGAGCCACCATGCCCAGCACTGTGGTATGTGGTGCTGATTGCTGCTGGGGTGAGTCTCCACGCCCAGTGTTGTTATGTGGTTACTGGGGATCTAACTGGCCCTTTCGCTTGCAAGACAGGCGCCTGAACCACTGAGCTAAATCCCCGGCCCTCAAAACAAGTTTTCACTTAGAGACTGGCACATTCCTAGAAGTTTCCACACATTTTTATTTGGGGCTCAAATTAGAACTTGTCACTGGAGTCATTGAACAGTTCATAGAAATGGTTTGAATAGAAAGAGGAATGGTTCACAAAGACTGGAATTTGAAGTTCGGTTTTTGTCGAGGGAGGGTGAGAGGTGGGCCTACAGGGTTCATCCTACCAGGGGAGCTGTCTGCAGCATCTTCCCTGAACTTCTCATCCTTGGCCACAGCCTCTTTGGTGATGGATACTTTAAGAGTGGCCCTTAGCCTTCAACTATTGCTTCTGCTTCTGGTAGGGGTCGCATGGAGAGCCAGGCCCTTTTCCTGAGAGCTTCACCCCCTCTCTATCAGCTCAGGCTGTGGCCTGTGCCTTCATTCATTCTCTGTGAGGCAGAAAGTGTATGAGTCACAAAGCCAGCATAGGGACTAAGTAGGCTTCTTACATTATCTCCTCTCCACGCTGCTTTGCTACTGTCCCATTTCCCAGAACATGCTCCCTTGGTCCTGCATATCCACCCCTGGCTCTGCACAGAACAGATGTGGGCCACTCATTTGGTGCCTCCTGCTCATGCCTTCAAGGTGTGTAAGTCTCAGGTGAAGGGGAATTTTGGTGGTCATTGCTGTGTTCTTCTCTCTGGTGACCACCTCCAGTAGGACAGTAGGCCTCTCTTCCTTTTCCTTCCACGTCTGTCCTCTTGCTTGTGTTAGTGACTCCCTGGGTCTGGCACTGCTCTGAAGCTCAGGTGGCTTCATGTGCCTCTTCTTTCTTTCCAAACCTCTCTGTCCAGTTAGTAAACCTTATGATTTCATACCTGCAGTTGGCTGTGTGTTCTTTCCCATCTTTTTATGTCTGTGGCCACCTGAATAGTTCCAAGCAAGTCTCTTCCCAAAGCTGTCATCTGGAAGTGTCTGTCCTGGTTATAGCATCCGCAGTGTCAGCTTCCCTGCTGCTGTCCTGGCCTCTCACCATTTATGTATGTGCTTCTCACATTTTTACATTAAACGTTCATTAAAAGTTCTATGATCCCTTCAGAGCAACCTTGTCAGAGCAGGGAGAAAAAAAAGCAAATATCTATCTTCTGTCTTGTCATTTCTCTCAGATGAATGAATTAAATATTTTGATTGCCTTGAAGATTAATTATCTCCTGTCCTCTGGCCAGCTTTAATATTCTAGCTGTATCTTCTTGTGCCCTGGGCCTGACAATTGGAACTTCTGCTTCCATTCTAAACTTTGGGCTTTTGCCAGATTTCTCATCACTGCTATCTCAAGTAGCCTTCTCCAATGAAGGATTCAGAAAGACTGGAGTCAGACCTGCAGGGTTTGGATCAAATACTGAGTTGTAGATCTTAGAGCTAAGAGACTTCCTAAAGGCTTATGGATCTGTCTGGCATGTGGGACACTGTTATTACACTTAGCACAAAAATACTCTGGAGACCCAGAGAGTTTAAGTGACTAAACCAAGGCCACCCAGCTAATACATTTTGACTTAGGCCATACTAGACTATAGGCTATCAGTATACTTTATCTCTCCAAGCAAGCCAGCTCTTATTTTGTAGAAGATACCAACTTTTGAGATTTCTTTTTTTTGAGACAGGGTTTCACTTTGTAGTTCAGGCTGGCCCTGAGCTCAGCCTCAAACTCACATCACAGCAATCCTCCTGCCTCTGCCTCCTGAGTGCTGGTATTACAGACATGAGCCACCACGCCTGGCACTGTGGTATGTGGTACTGATTGCTGCTGGGGTGAGTCTCCATGCCCAGTATTGTATGTGGTTGCCGGGGATCAAACCCGGGTCCTTGCGCTTGCAAGACAGGTGCCAGAACCACTGAGCTAAATCCTTGGCCCTTGAGATTTCTTTTTGGTGATAAGACAATTTAGGAGTCCCTTGTGGAATATCATGCCTTGTCTGTGTAAGGAAGGCTAGGTAGCCTGGAGTTCACCTCCTCCTGAGAAGGTGTATCTGGTGATTAGAGAAACATCTCTTGTCTCTTGTTCCCTGGAGAGCTCACTCATGGGGCTTGATTGTGGGATACTTTCATCTTCCATGTCTCTTGACCAATGAATATTTATGGATCCTTATGTTCCAAAGGGCTTTTCTTCTTATCCCTAAAGATGCTTCAGTCACTCAGGACCCCCAGATGCTAATTTCTTTTTTCTGCTTGTGTTCCAGCTTAGACAAGTAAACTTATGTTATTCCTACATGTGCTGCTTCCTCTGTGCCCTTTCTGTCTTCCAATAAGCCCTTTCTTCCCCTAGGTGTTCTCTTAGTTACCCATGCCTGGAATCCTCCATGATGCCCTGGATAGGAGATCTCCAGTTGTTTAGTCTGTCAGCACACTGTAGTTCGGCCATTTCTTCCCCATGGACATACCTTTCAAATTCCAAATGTTCCTACCTTCTTCTCGTGGCTACCACCAGCCACTGTTTTCTGGAATACCATGGCAGCTTACCATCTTCTGGTCCTTTGTCCTTCACCCCTTACTCACTCCATTAGATTCCAAATACTGCCATACGTTTGAGCTTAAAATTCAGTGACACTCTCTTGCCACTCATTTTGCTTCCCTAATATGAGATTGAAAGTAACCTTTCAGCCCCAGCACGAGTGATTCACACTGTCAGACTTGGCTACTTGTGTCTCTTACATATTTAGTGATTTTGGGTTTTTTTTTACTCATTTGTTCCTTCTATTCCCCATGCCCCATTCAATGAAAAATATATGGTAACATTTCTTTGCAAACTATACTGTGTGTGAAATTTTAATCGCTTTAACAAGTATTCTGATTGTAAAAAGTGAAGGATGAAGTTTTGGATTTGATAGCTACCTACTGTGTGCTGATGATTTGCATGTATTAGTCTTATTGAACTTCTTAATATTCTGCTGAGTTAGGTTATGTGTGTATGATAGGTATGGAAATTGAGAGCCCAGGGGAAAATACAAGCTCTTTTGCTGTGTCACAGACCAACTGCTAAAGGAGGAGTCCCTAGGCTGGGAGGAGGAGTAGATCATGCACATAGCAGCTGCTATGGAAGAAATGGCACATCATCTTGAGAATTGTAGTTATGGAGCTGTAGAAGTTCTGAGGAGAATGACATTTCTTCTAGTTGGGAGATTGGGAAGACAAGAAGCTACATTTCTGCTATGTTTGAAGAATAAGCTGTGTTTGGACAGAAAGAGCTAAGAGGTGGGGAAAGAAGGGTGGAGATAGCAGAGGTGGTGAGAGGAACTGTCCTTGGTGTCGCCGGAAGTCAGCAATGTATAGTCCACTTTGATTGAGGCACAGCTTTGTAGGTGACACAGTGGGATGGAAGGCTGTAAAGGTGAGCTGGAGCCTATTTGCTTAAATCTCTGGCTAAAGAATTCATGGCTTATTCTATAGGCAGAGGGGAGCCCTTAGCAGATTTCGAGCAGAGGAGGTGATAGTTTGAACTGAGGTTTAGAAAGGTCACCTCAGACACCCAGTGAACTGCAGCGACTTAGAAGCAGTAAAGAGAGGAAATACTAAGAAGCTCTTGCTACTGCCACTGTCAAGTGCAGATGTTCTGAGGGCCTGAAATAGCACAGTGGCAGTGGAGAGGGAGGAGAGAGGAAGCTCGACAGAGAGCAGGACAAGGGTTGCTGATTGACAGGACTGGCTGATTGGCTGGACTTAGCGGGTGGAGAGGAGTTAGAGAACATTCTGAGGTGACCCTGAGGATGATGGTGCCACACTGAACACTAACAGGAGGACTGGGAGGGAAACAGATTTGGGACTGGGAAGGAGTGAAGGGACGTTGGATGGTGCAGGTTGAATTTGGATGCAGATGAATTGTCTACTTCACATCTGTGCTCAGTGTTCTGTGCCATGGTTGCTGCAGTTCCTGGTCTCCTTCCAGCTGTCTTCTTTATCATGCGGACCTTTGCCTAGCTTTTATGGTGCAGCTGGGGGAAGCCCTGAAGAAAACTTATCTGTATTTGTCTTTGAATTTCTGATGGACTTTCCATGCCACTTGGTATCCCTTAAGTCCAGACTTGCCAACACATGCCCTGTACACACAAGAACCCCTGATTGGGAGGAGGGCACTGGTAGTTATGACTCGTTTGACATCACAGCCCAGGTCTGTATGAATATTTTAGTTGACAGAACACAGAATATGTAGACTTTCTGTCTGACTCCATAGGCGATTCAGGGTCACTGAGCCATTGACTCAATAAACTAAAAAGTTATTAGAGTAGAAGTGTAGATGTTAGTTTAATAATAAGTGTATCTGAAGTTATTATCACATATCAAGTAAGAACATTAGGATGGTTTTTAGCTGTGATATAAAAATAGACTGTTAGAAGGAATGATCAAATTTAAAAGTGTATTTAAATGGTATCAAAGGTGAGATTGATGTTATGTGAGTATTAAGAATAGCTGTCATATATCAGGTATATTTGGAACAGATTTTGCTCTAAGAATTTTATGTGTAGTAATAATTTAAACCTTATTAAAATCTAGCAAAATACCCATTATCATTATTTCTCTTTATTTGCTTCCTTGTGTGTGTCTGTGTGTGCCTGCCTGCTTGTGTGCATGCATGTATACTGGGGATTGAACCTAGGGCTCCACATAGCTTCGGGAAGCAGTTTACAACTGAGCCAGCCACTTAGCCCTTCTTATTTTCCAGATAGAGAAATAATAAAAGTTGAGCTACTTGTCTAAGGACATATAGCTTGATATAATGGAGCTAAGATTAAAACTCAAGCTTTTGTTTCCAGAGCTTGTACTTTTATCCACTATGCACCTTACCCTTATCCAATGGTAATATTTCAGCCAGCCTTGAGATACTTAAAGCAAACTGTAGTCCACTGTACTCCTGACTTCTGGAGGTGGGCTTATCTTCTTTTTCTCTGTATCCCTAGTAGTATAGTATGTGTTCACTAAATGTTTGATGAATGAATATCCTTCCTAAGTCCCCATTTCTAATCTGCTATGGGGTGAGGATGGGTACAGAGGTTTCTTATTCTTCTGGAATATATTCCTATTCTTGCTGCTACATATGTTGTATTTCACAGAAGAGTATAATTGTTGATATAGATCCACCTCTGGAATAGCTTTGGACAAATTTTGCTGAGCCTTTCTGAGTCTCAGTTTTATCATCTATAAAGTAGAAAAAATGGTTAACCTGCTATATAGAGCTTTAGTGAGGATTAAATCAAATAATCCTTGTCCTTGGCATATAACTCTCAATAAATGTTGGATTATAGTATTACAGATAGAACATTTGAAACCATAGAAGGGGATAAGGCTATAAACATTTATCCTCCCTCCCCATCACACAGTACTTTAAAAAAGCCCTTTGGAGGTCTAAAATCATTATGTTAGTCGATCGACACAAAAATGTTTCATTTTGTCCTAAAGTTGTCATTGCTGACATTTACAGAATTAAATTCAGAAAGTTTAGAGAAATTGTTTTTCTCTTATAATTTGTTAAAAGTGAAAGAAGAGGTGGAGGGAAATGTTTCTCTATCCCTCAACCATTTTTACTTCTCTTTCTGTTTCCCTGGGCCAGTAGAGAGCCAGCGGACAAAGAGGCAAGTCTGCTGGCCTTGAAGCATCCACCTAAGGAAAACCACTATTATGGTGTTGATCTAATTGTCCTCCCAAACCTCATGCACTCATAGGTGGGGCTTTTCAAAGGTAGCTGGGCCTAGAGTGTGTGAATATGGACAAGGGGGTGTGCTGACTAAACTAGTGCACTGACCGGGCTTAGCACAGCTCTGGGTGTGGGTAGTGGAAGCCCCACCATGAGTATGGGTTTGGATGGTGTCAGCCAGTAGGCCTATAGCCTGAATGGAGTAACAGGGGAGGGGCGAGGGGCCAGAGATATAGCTCAGTGGTTCTGGCGCCTGTCTTGCAAGTGCAAGGACCTGGGTTCATCCCCGGTAACCACATAACAATACTGGGTGTGGAGACACGCCCAGCAGCAATCAGTACCACATACCACAGTGCCGGGCGTGGTGGCTCACGCCTGTCATCCCAACACTTGGGAGGCAGAGGCAGGAGGATTGCTGTGATGTGAGTTAGAGGCTGAGCTCAGGGCCAGCCTGAACTACAAAGCGAGACCCTGTCTCAAAAAAAAAAAGAGGGGAGGGGCGTGCTGCTTGCTGCCTTCCTTCTCTATGCCTTGCTATGGAGTGCTTCTCCTCTGCAATGCCACTTAGCTGTGCCACCTTGCCTTCGAGCCAGCTGACAAAGGATGGGAACTTCTGCTGGCTGTGAGCTAAAATAAACCTTTCTACCTTTAACTTGTGGATGTCATGTCTTGTCCCAGGGCTAAGAAAGTAACTACTTAGCAAAGTATCTGCTAAGACAGATACCACTTTTTTTTTTTTTTTTTTTTTTTGAGATAGGGTCTCACTTTGTGGTTCAGACTGGCCCCAAGCTCAGCCTCCAACTCACATCACAGCAATCCTCCTGCCTCTGCCTCCTGAGTGCTGGGATTACAGGCGTGAGACACCACGCCCGGCACTGTGGTATGTGGTACTGGTTGCTGCTGGGCGTGAGTCTCCACACCCAGTATGGTATGTGGTTACCAGGGAATCAAACCTGGGCCCTTGCGCTTGCAAGACAGGCGCCGGAACCACTGAGCTAACTCCCCGGCCCAGATACCACTTTTTGATAATTGAATTCAATCTTGAAGATAGTTCTCAGATTATTCCTATGATTCCTGCTATGCAGCTGAAGAAGTTGAGTCTTAACTTGATCAAGTTCCCACAACAGATGGGTTATGAAACCACAGGTTAGACTTATTCTCATGGACCACTGCAGGAGCTTCCTGACCATCTTTTTCCCTCCTGCTGTGAAGGCTTTCTGCTTCCTGTCCTGAGTGGGGCAGTTCACGTGCATAGCTGTGTGTTAGAGCTTCACTTCACACGCAGTATTTGACCTCTGTATTGTTGAAAGGCAGAGCAGGTCTTTGATTCCCAAGTTCATCAGTCATATTTCTTCCTGCTACTTATTTTAAATGCTTTAAAAATAATATTAAATTATCAGGCATGCTCAACCTCCCATTATGGCCCCTCTATAAAGAAACATACTATTAAAAGAAACTGACAAGAGAAATCTATGTGGCATAGCTTTTTGAAAATTTGGCTATCTTTTGAGATGTGTGTTTTAAGGTTTCATATTGTGTTGGTAGACTGTTTACTCATGTGAAGAGAGAATGGAGTCCTATGTCTTGTTTGAGTAGCCAGAGAGAAATGGCTGTCCTGTGATATGTTTCATGAGTGAGTCACCCCAGTCTCAAGAGCTGGGCTGATAGCTTGTGTTGGGGCAGAAAAGTCCACAGGGGGGATGTCAGGAACAATCCTAGTGGGGAAAATTAATTAGATAGTTGCGACTATGACTGGGCTGAGCTCTCCTGCCTGAAGATCAGTTATGACATATGCAAACCTGAGAACTGACTCTTTATCTTCACCTCTGAGTGACCTGTAACATTGCTGTCCCCAGAGGTACTGAATAAAAGGTGTAGCCAGCTCAGGTCTGCCATCTTCTGCTACCCAGAGTAGCATGGATCAAGCTCAAGCTCAGCTTCTTCTCTAAGTCTCATTTTTGCCTATTGTGCTGTTGGACTCACAGGAGACTAAAATTTAACTGAAAAATTTCTAGTTACATTCCTTTCCCCTGTTCCCTGCAGAAGGGAATGAGATAGTAAACCCATACACTCCAACCCCAACCTTCCCATCACCATAAATTATAATTACTTTTCTATCTGCTTTGTATCACCACAACTCAAGATTTGTCTTCATATATTTATTTTTCATTTTTTATTTTTTTTAATTTTTTGGTATGGAGAATGATCTCAGGGCCTTGGCACCACGCCTTTTGAAACAGGATCTCATTAAGTCGCAGAGTTGCCTAGCTGGCTTTAGTCTTCCTGCCTCAGCCTCCCACAGGCATGCACCACCATGCCCAATTTCTATTTTTTATGCAACATGTAACCCAGATTTAAGCTTATTCTCTAGAATTGCACATAATTGAATTTAAGCCCCAGCTGTCTATCCTCTCATTGTGATATTGGACAAGTAACTTCTCTGCACTGTGATTCTCTTACCTGTGCACACCGTACAGCAGTGGTGGTGCATGTTGGCATGCATGCTGCAGCAGGCTATTTGTTATCATTGAAAGCTCTAAAAGGTTCCTCATCCCTGCCTTATAGGATTAATTCACAGGTCAAATGAACTACTAGATACAAAACTCTTAGGCACTTTTGATATTTCATTATAATATATATACCCACTATATGTTATCTGATAGGATTACTTCAATATTATTACCCTTTTCCCATTTTGTTCTTTTTTTTCTTGTATGTGACGTACTTTATCTGTGGCCTTAATAAAATGTACTGGCCAATTTGGATAGGTGTCTTAAAGAAGTTCATAGTTCTTTTTGTACTGATTCTATTTTGGAAAAATTCCCAAGGTAATTCTCAGGTGTATAGGTAACATTTTACTCAAGAATTTTATGATAACCCAACTTGTGATGGCAAAATCTTCAAAGCAACCTAGATACCCAACAGTAAGGAAACAGTGAAATCAAGAGAATATCTACCATGTTATAAAGCTGTTGTATTAGTCATTTTCTTGTTCCTGGAATGAAATACTAGGCAAACACAACTTGAAGGAGAAAAGGTTTATTTTAGCTCACAGTTTTAGGGGAGTACATGGGGGGCCAGCTCCAAGGCAGAAACATCCTGGAGAAAGAGGTAGCAGAAGAAAGCTGCTCACCTCATGGCAGCCACAGAGCAGAGGTTGGAGAACAGCTAGAGAGAGGAAGACACCTGGGATGAGAACGCGCCTTCCAGGCCGGGCCTCCAGTGCGTACTTCTCAGCTGTGAGCTCATCATAACCTTGTGATCTAGTCACCTCCCTAAAGCCCTACTTCTGAACTCATGAGCATTCGGGGGATGTTTTTTATTCAAGCCACAGAAATCACATTTTTAACAACACTAATGACATAGGAAACATAACCTTAAATTCAGAAGTCATGATATAAATAAAACATTATGCAATATGACCCCAGCTGTGTTTATTTCTGAAATTACATATACTTTATTAACATAGACAAATATTTATAGGAAAAGGACTGAAAGGAAATATACCACATTATTTAAGAATTATCTGGCACATATATGTGAATGTCCCCCAGAACAGAACTTGATCACCTTCAGTTTTGTTTTGGACTAGATGAGCTGCAGGCTCACACTTGTAGATCAAGAAGGTACCTGTGGTGAGCCCTGAGCCCGGGGCTGCACTACCAGCTGGCCTTCCAGCCACTTGTGCCTGGGAGTGAGGCCACAGCACTCCTAGCCTGCTGACTTGGGGGCTGTCAGGCTGTGTTTTGTGGCACCAGTTGGCTGTACTAGATCTGTTCATCGTTGTTATGCTGTATTCACTATCATACTGTGTGCTCTTGTTATGTTAAGCTTTGGTTTCTTTGTCACATCTTATCTCTGTTTTTGACTTTTTAATCCCCTAAAGAATAAAACTTGAGTTAGGCTCGTTTTGTTTTGTTTTAATTAAAAAAAAACCGTAAGGGACCCTTGGTATGGGGGGCACAGGAGTCGTGTCTAGGTGCCTGGCAGAGGCCCAGCCTGGCTCTGCCTTGTGCTGCAGCCAAGACGGAAGATCACAGGGCCTTGGTGCACAAATGATTCAGTCAGGCTGTTGTCTTGTTTTGGTTGTTGTTGAGGGTGCAGTAGAGATAGGAAAGTATTACACTGCCTCCTCCCAAGACTACAGCTTTGTGACTGTCCCTACCATGTAGCATCATCCAGGGGCCTTTTCCTCAGGCCTGTGAGATCTGCCTGGCATGGCTTAGGAGGCCATTCTGTTTAGCTACTGTATTGATTCTGAATATCTGAAGGATCATCTGGCCTCTCAATTCAACCATAATTTACAGAGCACAGTGTAAGGCAGGGCACAGTGTAAGGCACTGGAGAGAGAAGCATGCATTCCCCTGCTTAAGAAAGTTATAATCTGTACAATACAGGAATGAACAGATGTGCAAACCACTTACTAACAAGTAGAATAAGTGCCAGCTCTGTAGCAGAGCCCAGAGGAGGCAGCAATTACTTCTGAAGAGGTCTGGGTACTTACTTGCTATGTGTTAGTCATGGTATTTAATACCCTATTTCTCAATTAATCTATAAAATGAAGATATAATTAGCTAATCCACATAAAGTACTTAAATAAGGCTTAGTAGTCAATCAACGTTAGGAGTCCTTTTCCTGTCACTCTTCTCTCTTCATCCTGCCCACGGATGTGTGGCACAGAATCCAGTGAATTGAGAATGTGGTGTGTGTTGATGTGTTGAGGTGGGTGGTGGGGTAGTAGGAAGGGTGTATAGTGGTCTCACGAGACCAGAATGCAAGTATTTGTGGCTAAGTCTACTGGGAAAAGAGGCTGGAGAGCTGCACTGGAGCCATGCCACAGAGGATGTCCAGTACCAGACAAAGAAGCCTGGGCCTGCAGTAGAGGACAAAATACATTAGGAAGAGTACTTTGGCAGAGCAGGGTGAGATTAGAGGGGAGAGGGCCACCCAGAAAGCTGCTGCAAAATTCCAGGTAAGAGCTGAGGCTGGAACTAAGACAGCCTGTTGGATGTACTTCCTCAGGGCGGCACGGGTTGGGAGGACTTGCAGTTCTGCTCTTAGTCTGTGTGCCTGTGTGTATCTTTCTGAGGGAACATTGGTTTGAGCCACAGTTTATCCCACAGATCTTAATACTGTGAGGTTATGTTCTGGCTTCTAGTCTCTAAGCTGGTCCAGTCATACATATCTGCCCATTTAGCTGCATTGTGTGGGAGCTGAACTAAGCACACCAAGCACACTGCACTGGACAGTGCTGGTTTGCGCAGAGCTGGGCAGCTGTGGAACCTGTAGAAATAAGAAATAGCCGCAGTACAGGAGAGGCTTCTTGAAGAGAGTCCAGCATGTAAAATCACAACTATGAAAATTACTTTGATATTGATTGCATATAAAGATGTTTTCCAGAGGCTCTATAATATAAAGAGTGGGATATCAAGGGAGGTGAAAATAGTAGCATATATTGAACTACTTTTAGGTGCTAGAGGAAGGGCGAGTTCTTTGGCATATGTGACCTTATTTAATCTTTGCAATCCAACAGGCAAATATTACTATGCCCATTTTGCAGTGAAGAGCAAAGGTTCAGAAAACACGGCCCTTGTACTCAGAATCAGATGGCTTGCAAATGTCAGACCTTGACCCAGGCTCTTAAAGTCCATAGGCCTCAATTTTCTTATTTATTAAACAATGTCATAAAACCTATTCCAAGAGCTATTTTGTGGATCAGAAAAGATGCTATATAGATGAGGAAGAGAAAGACACCCCCTGACATCCAGCGGCTGGCCTGGCATGAGCAGCTGCTGGGCCCAGGTGTTGCTGTGAGCCAGCCTGGCACTCACGGCTAGGCCCTGACGATGTTCTGTTGAACATGAACTGTTTCGTGGAACATTAGCATCAGACCAGCCACTCTGTGACTTTGGCAGATCAATGCAAACCAAGACCACCACTCTGTAATCAGGTTTGAACAGAGACAAAGCGTGAACATTGTCCAAGCCACAGAACACCAGACACCCTCAAACACACCAAACACACCACCAAACACTCCTGCCTCATGAGTGACAGGTGGCTTTACCAATTAAAGCTGTAACCTCACTTTATTCTGCCTTCCCTATTGGTAAGATTTACGGCAACACCTGCCTGTAGGAGTCAGCTTTCTGTTTTGACAAAATACCTGAGTTAAACAGCACATAGGGAAGAAAGTTATTCTGGCTCATACTTTCAGAAGTTTTGGTTCTTGGTCGTTGATCCTATTTGGTTCTTGGTCATTGATCCATGGAAACATGGTGGAGGAGGGCAAGAGGGAGTGAGGAAAGAAGGGAGAAATAATAGGGGAGAAGATGATAGACAGGCAGCCAGAGGAAGGAGAAAGAGTGAGGGGGAGGGCACGGGCCAGGTTCGAACATCCACTTCCAGGGGATTCTGACGCCCTAGCCCCCCTCCACTAGGCCACTCCTCTAAAGATTCCACTTCCTCCCAGAAGTGCCACGTGAGCCTTTGGGGAACATTCACGATCCAGACTACAGCACCAGTCAGACTTGTCCCAAAGTCTTTCTGACAGAGCTCGTTCAGGACAGGCCCTTTCTAATGCCGCACCGTGGAAGTCCGGATCTTCTCAGTCCTCCCTAACACAGTCGGGCCTCTATATCTACTGTTCACTGTAGTTTTCCTTTGTTTAATGACATAAGGGATCATTCTTGGGCACTGTGCATGTTATGCAAGTGCTTTATCACTGAGCCACACTCCCAGCTGTGGCTCCCTTGTTATTACATCTGTATTCAATCAACCGTGGATTGAAACTATTTAGGGAAAAATTTGCATTTGTACTGAAACATGTAAAGATATTTTCCTTTGGCATTTTCCCTTGAACAATACACTACAACTATTTACATAGCATTTCCATCGCATTAGGTATCATAAGTCATCTAGAGATGGTTTAAAGGAGACAGGAGGATGTAGGTGGGTTCGATGCAAATACTGTATGTGAGCATCAGCAGTCTTGGTGTCTGAGCAGAGTCTGGGAACCAGTCTCTTGCAGCTAGCGAGGGGTGACTGTGCCCATGGTTCCCCATTGTGTACCTCCTTCTTCCCAGAAATAAGCAGTAAACCCAGCTGATTCAGCTGCACATATGTTCTGGGTGTTTGTGGCTTGACAGTGCGAACACTCTGGAAATGGTTTAGTGCTAGACAAATGTTAGCTGGTGTTTGGTTAGTCACTGATGACCACAGTAATGCTGCATAATACAAAACTCACAGCTCAGTGGTTTTAAATAGTAGCAGTTGCAGGTCGGATGTCTCTTAACTACAATACTTGGGACTAAAAGTGTTTCAGATTGGGCCGGGGATATAGCTCAGTGGTTCCGGCGCCTGTCTTGCAAGCACAAGGACCCGGGTTTGATCTCCGGTAACCACATAACAATACTGGGCGTGGAGACTCACCCCAGCAGCAATCATTACCACATACCACAGTGCCAGGCATGGTGGCTCACGCCTGTAATCCCAGCACTCGGGAGGCAGAGGCAGGAGGATTGCTGTCATGTGAGTTTGAGGCTGAGCTCAGGGCCAGCCTGAACCACAAAGCGAGACCCTGTCTCAAAAAACCTTAAAAAAAAAAAGTGTCTCAGATTTTTGTTATTGTATTTTGTAGTGTCTGCACAGACTTTACTGAGTAAGCACCCTAATCTAAAAGTCCATAATCCCAAGTGCCCCAGAATCTCAGATCATTTTGGATTTCGGATTTTTGGATGAGGGTTGCTCATTTAAAACACACATCTTCCATGTTTCTTGCCACTGTCTAAAGCAGTTTTGCAAGTCTTTGTTGATGTTATTAGTTTTATTGTTGCGGCTTCCTCAAAGTCCTGAATCATTTCAGAATGTTTACTTTGTAGTTATTTTCATTGTTAGTGAAGACCCAGATGTTGCACAGTGCCAGACCCTGTGAGTAAAGTGAATGAGACACATCCTAACGTTTTTAGGAGCCTGCCTTTGCATCGGATGGGGCTGAGCAGCCGTGGTCACTGTGTTTTTATCATGCCTCATGGACACTCATGGACAAGGACTTCCAGAACTGCTTCTGACAGTGACCAGAATGAGGGGATCTATGCATTTGAAGGGGAGTGGTTAAGTGAGACTAATGGAAACGTGTCTTTTACTTTAATAAAAATTTAAAATGTATGCATTCATCATATACTTTGTCATGTGTAGCTTGCACTTCTTGTTACTTCAGTCTGGTTGTCCCTTAAAATTAGAATCATGAATGTGAGCCTGAGTCCAGAACTGACCACAGTTGTCCGAATGTGAGGTGAACAGCAGAAAAGGCGTGGGTCGTTTTGTGGGCTCTGTCATTCTGCTGATTTAAGTTGCAAGCAAAGGTCTTTTCTTAGCAGTCCTGCATCTCTGCAGTTTATTTTTGGAACTTGAATGTAGGGGTTTACATTGTAAATTATCACCTGCTTGACTCTGTTTGTTCATTTATTTAAGTCTAGAGCATCGCATTTCGTGAATTGGCTGCTTTTCCCAGTATTTATTAGTTATCGGCGTTTAAGAGGCAAACCTTGTTTTTATCCAATTTGACCGAAAGTTTACATGGTTCATATTGAGGGCTAGATCCCCTGAGATTTCCAGTAGATGCCTCCAAGTGACAGATTCACATAGGAAGAGACAGGCCAAACCCTACAGTCCTTTGGGACATCCATTCATATCATTACTTGTTTTGATGCTCTACTTGTCCCTGTATTTAGCCAGTAGGGACACTTCAAGTTGGCTCCTGGTCCTTTGACATGGCCTGACATTCTTTGAGTACTTCTTTACTCTGACATGAGATACTCCAGGTTCATCTCATACGCTTCTTGCCTATCATTATTCTGTTATTCTGTGAGACGCCCTGGAACTTTTTAGTGGGGAATACCCTTTTTAGAAACTGAAATTCCAATTGTGACTGTATTTACTGCACTTGGGATTACTGCTTGGACTCCCTTTCAGGGGACAGAGCTGGAATGCCTGTATAATAGTGCATATGCTCACATCTATGCTATATATATATATATATATATATATATATATATATATATATATATATATATCCCCTACCTTGAGTCCACACTAATATCTTTAATTACAACCAATATTATGGGTTTTATTCCATAGCTTTCTCGATATTATTAATTCTTTTTGATAGTGAAAAACCTAATTCCATTTATCCTCAGAATATTGATATATTTGCGCAGCCCCCCATGAGAAACCAGTCTCCTCCACTATAGTCATGCCAGACCCTTGTACTCGCATACTGCCTGCCAAGCCACAGCTGCCCAGTGATGCTCTGAGCTCCCGCTGGGCTTCAGCTGCCCCCGCTTAGGCACCTTCCTCGCACAGGCCCGATGCTTGCCTACCCTCTCCACTCTGGCTTTTGGGCAGCATTACTCAGAAGCTGAGAGAAGAAAAGAAGGAAGGAGGGCTGCCTTGTAAAGAGTTTTTTTGCTTTTGGTTGAAATGTAACTCGGATACAGTAAAAAGGGCTGATTTTAGGTTTCGGACTTAACAGGTCCACACATATCACTCAAATTGGCACCTCCAGCAGGCCTCCTCAATACACTGATCTGAAGATGACCGCTTGTAAACACTCACCATAGACTAATTTCGCATGTTTAATTTTTAATTATTTTATTTTTTAAGGTTTTTTTTTTTTTGAGACAGGGTCTTACTTTGTGGTTCAGGCTGGCCCTGAGCTCAACCTCAAACTCACATCACAGCAATCCTCCTGCCTCTGCCTCCCAAGTTCTGGGATTATAGGCATGAGCCACCACACCTGGCACTGTGGCATCTGGTACTGGTTGTTGCTGGGGTGAGTCTCCACGCCCAGTATTGTATGTGGTTACCAGAGATTGAACCCGGGTCCTTGTGCTTGCAAGACAGGCGCCGGAACCACTGAGCTATATTCCCGGCCCTTAATTTTTAAACCTTTTATTTTGAAATAACTTGATTTATGGAAGAGTTGCAAGAATATTATGAAGAACTCTCTAGACCCCTCTCAGAGATGTAGAATTTGTTTTGCTACAATTGTATACTCTCTGTATGTTCTTTTTCTCCCTCTCCCTCCTGTGGAGCTTCTTTCCATATCTGCAGTTGTTTTGATGATATGTTTTCTGCCAGCTTTTCACTTTGATCCAGGGTCCATTCCAGGGTCATGCATTGCATTTAGTTATCATTTTCCTTTATTCTTTTAATCTAGAACAATTTATCTTTTATGACATTGATAGTTTTAAGCAGTATAGGACAGTTTTTTATTATGATGCTCAATTAATTTTATCTGAATTTTCATCATGCTTAGATTTCTCATACGCTCTTTTTAACAGTGTACTGAATAAGTGATTATATCTGGTTTAAGTTTTTCTTATTTTTAGGGCTGGGGATTTAGCTCATGGTACCATATTTACCTTGCAAGCATAGGACCCAGTCCCTAGTACTGCCAAAAGACAAACAAGTTTTTCTCATTTTTAATTATATGAATTTAGATCTCTTGTGTAAGGTGGTATCTATCACCTGTCTCTATAAAGTTAACATTTTTTAATAATTAAGGAGTAATCTGAGCATGGTGGCATATACCTGTAATCCTAGTTCTTAGGAGACTGAGGCAGAAGAACCTCAAGTTGAAAAACAGCCTGTCCAACTTAGCAAGACCCTGTTCCCAAAAAAGCCAGAGACTGAGATTGTAGCTCACAGCTCCCTGGATCTAAACCCCAGTACTAAAGTACATAAAAAGGAAAGCAAAACAGATCTGCTTTGAGACTATATAAATTTCTTGTTCCTCTTGAGACTCTTGCTAAGTTGTTTCAAGATGCAGTAGTGATTGATTCTTACTGAATTGATTGTTACTACAATAATTGCAGAACTATTTTCTAAGCCAGTTATTACTTTTTCATTTAGTATGTTTAATGTCTTAGCATTAGGGATAACTTTTCCTGCTTCGGTGTTTAATATTCACCAGGTACTCATGGATTTTACCATGAACTGCTGGAATGTCATTGCTTCTAGATAGTTTAATATTGTTTGTGTTACTGTAAGTTCATACTTATACCTTTAATTTTAATCCAGTGTGTACAGGGTTCCTCTTTATATTCCTCATTCTGTATTTGTTTTTCCTCTTATCCACAGCATAAATAGATGTTCCAGACTACAGTTGTTCTATCAGTGGGTTATTAATCCACTGTTGTTGCTGTTTTTTTTTAATTTTTAATTTTTAATTTATTTTTTAGGTTTTTTGAGACAGGGTCTCGCTTTGTAGTTCAGGCTGGCCCTGTGCTCAGCCTCAAACTCACATGACAGCAATCCTCCTGCCTCTGCCTCCCAAGTGCTGGGATTACAGGCGTGAGCCACCACTCCCGGCACTGTGGTATGTGGTACTGATTGCTGCTGGGGTGAGTCTCCACGCCCAGTATGGTATGTGGTTACCGGGGATGTATGTGGTTACCGGGGATCAAACCTGGGTCCTTGCGCTTGCAAGACAGGCGCTGGAACCACTGAGCTAACTCCCTGGTCCCACTGTTGTTGTTCTTTGTGTGTGTGTGGGAATGGGGATTGAACCCAGGGCTTCACAGATGCCAGGTACACAGTTGACCAGTGACCTACATCCCCAAACTCGGTTCTTTTTATTTTGATAAGTTGAATAGGCTGGCTCAAACTTGCCATCTTCCTGCCTTAGCTTCCCCAGTAGCTGGTATTACAGGTATGTACTATCACACTTGGCTTTATTATTGACTCTGAGGCTCAAATTCTCCCTTGAGTTAGCTGGTGGATTCCTGAAGGTGAATCTTAAGTGTTTTTTCTTATCATGCCTTTATCATACCCTTACTTCCTGGCACAAATAGATATTCCAGATTTTAGTTGTTCTTTCTTTGTCCCAACCTGGAACCTATGTTTCTCCAGGAAGTATCTCAAAGCCAAGATTTGTACATCACTTGAACTGCTGGAGTGTCATTGCTTCTAGATAGTTTAATATTGTGTGTGTTACTGTAAGTTCATACTTATACCTTTAATTTTAATCCAAATTGTACACCGTTCCTCTTTATATTTCTCATTCCATATTTGTTTTTCCTCTTATCCACAGTGAAAATTCTGGCTTCCTGCAACATTAGTAGTTTTTGTCATTTGGGTAGCCCTATAATATATAAAAAATAATTTCAGAATGGGCACATATATGCTCTGAAAGAGAA
Organism: Petromus typicus; assembly: GCA_004026965.1. NCBI lineage: Eukaryota > Metazoa > Chordata > Mammalia > Rodentia > Petromuridae > Petromus > Petromus typicus. Next base: position 18,644 of record PVIR01016090.1, read on the forward strand.
ATGACTCAGCGGTTAAAGATTTTTTTTGTACTTTTTCTGATTTTTGTTTTAATTTTTTCAAGGACAATGAAAATTACATTTATTTGGGGTTAAGAATGCATTCTTGAGAAAAAGGTACTCCTTTATGTTTTTAAAAAGAAATTATTTAGGGAAATATTGTGTTTAAAAGTTACCAGGAGTTGTTTGGTTTTGCCTCCTTAGAAAAGTTATGCTTTTATTTGAAGTAATTTTTGCCTGTTTTTGAGTTCCGTGTACACAGTATTTGTGTCTGGCTCATTTTGTTCAATATTATTATTGAAGATTTACTCATATTGCAAATATCAGGTACTGTTTTTCTACTGCTATTCTATATCTATCTATCTATCTATCTATCTATATCAAGTGTGTGTGTGTGTGTGTGTGTGTGTGTGTGTGTGTGTGTGTGTGTGTGTGTTTATAGTATCAGAGTTTGAACCCAGGGCCTGTGCTGAGCTCACCCTTAACTTTCTATGATGTTTTCTAAATTAAGTACATTTTTTCTCTTATACTGATGATAACTATTTGGGTTGTTTCTTTTATATTCTTTTTTTCTTTGTACGTATTTGTGTGTGTTACTTTGGATCGAACAGGGCTGAACCACATACATTTTCAGTGTAATGTTTTATTTGTTATGAACAGTTGTGCTATGAACATTCTTGTCCATACCTTTAATGGAAATAAAGATTTGGGTATTTGGGTCTTCTAATATTGATGTGTGTGTGTGTGTGTGTGTGTGTGTGTGTGTGTGTGTGTGTGTGTGTATTTAGTTTAGTAGACACTACCAGACAATTTTTCAGAGCAGATGTTGAATTTATATTCCTGCCAAGTTAGGGCTATGGTTAGAATTTTGAGAAGCATACTGTAGGAAGACTGCCTGACCCAAGTGAGTTGATTGCCCTTCTTTGAGTTTGGTTGTCCAACTCACATGGTTCCATGCTCTTCCATGGATGATCCCAAGAGTGTACAATGGCATACTTTCATTGAAATCCAGTTGTATTGTTTTGTTATGTTCTTTTATTCTGCAGAGAGCAGAGATATTTTCAGAGGACTGTGTTTTAGGATTGTAGGGATTGGCTTAGCCTTTGGCATAGGCTATCATTGACAGGTGAAGCAAATGTCTGATAGAAGAACAACTAGAAAGTCACTTAGAACACTTAGAACGAAAGCTCAAATGCTTCTTGAGGCCTAAGATATAGTTTGTTGCTTCTTCCAGTAGAAATGCCCCTTCTGGTGACCTGGTTCTACTCTATTCTTTCTGCCACTTCTGACTCCTGCTTGCTGCTCTAACACTTATATTAACCTTTGTTATGTTTGTTTCACCTACTGCTCCAGATGCCAGTTAGAAAACTTACCCTTAGGGCCCATTTTAGGCTGAGATACACAAAGCCACTCCATAAGATGTGGCCAATCTGTGCATCAACCCATTTTGGGGTTAGAGTCCTTCCGTAATCGCCATAGCCATTCTATGGCCACGGAAGCAGGATAGCAAAGGAAACTTCCACAGTCAGAGGGTTTTGCCCTAGAAATCTAGGGTAGAAGGACTCATTTTCTCTGTAAATTAACTCTTGCCCCCTTTAAAGCACATTGTTTGGCTAAGAAAACTGAGGCTTGATTGCCCTGCTAGGTATATACACAAAAGAATTAAAAGTCTCATATCACAGTGACATATGTGCAACCATGTTTATAGCAGCTAAATTTGTGATTGCTACATCTTGGAAACAACCCAAGTGTCCATCAACTGGAGACTGGATAAAAAAGCTGTGGTTCTTCTACAGAATGGAGTCTCTGCCCTGAAAAATGATAAGATTGAATCATTTATACTTAAGTGGACATACCTTGAGGATATCTTCATAAGTGAAATAAATAGGTCACAGATAGGTAAATATCACATCTTTTCTCTGGTATAAGAAAATAAAGATGTAAATGAGTTCTAGAATTGTATGTTATATGAAACAGAAAATACTCAAAGTGAAATAGGGTGAAGGGGGAAAAATAATGAGATTATAACAAAAAAAAAGGAAACAAATTTTATGTATATTGGGGGGTGGTAGGGTGGGTAGGGCTATGGGAAAAAATGAGAATTAAGTTGTGTCTTATACTGGTACAAATCCCCATTGTGGAGTGCAAATATGATGTATATATGGAGTGTACCAATAAAGATTTCAATTAAAAAAAAAAAGAAAAGAAAACTGAGGCTTGAACAAGGTTCTACTGCCTCCTCTGAGAGGTTGTGGTGGAAGGAGGATAGCTGAAGTTTATAAGTACATGGAGAGCAAGCGTGTTATACTACAGAATTCTGCTTTAGTGCTATGGTCTCCCTCAAAACTACAATGGGAATCTGTTTCTGTACTCGACAAACAGGTCAGCAGTCGTGCTTAGGGTCATTAAATCATTAGTTCCAGATCACACTGTCCTGAAAAGCCACGTATGCCCTGGTCCAAAGCCTGTGAGCTTACCTATTACATACCCGCCCCCTCACCTTCTATTTTTGTTTTTGTTTTGGCTTTGAACTCACTGTGTACCACAGGTTGGCTTTGAGCTTGCAGCAGTCCTCTTGCCCCAGCGTCTCAAGTGCTGAGATGGTGGGTGTGTACTATTACACATGGCAGCCTTCTCCTCTTCTGATAAACTGACACTAGTGCTCCAATCATTAAGTTTCAAACTGGCAGGTGACAACTCTGATTTCTCCCTCCTACCCTTATATTTAGTCTAATTCTGCCTCCTCTGTGAATCTCAAATTCGTCTTGATTTTTGTTTAGTCCTTTTCATTTCAGCCTTGACTCTTTTAAGAGCCACCTAAATGATTTCAAGCTTTCTTCCTGCTGTCATGTCATAATCTACTGTGAAAATATTTTAAAAAGTTGTCATAGTATCAATCTCCTCGCTTCTTACCACGCTTCATCTCTCGCTATATAAACCATCTAACTCAGCAACATGGATCTCTTCTTGTCTCTGGAAAATCCTTTGCCATCTTCATTTGCACCATGGCAGAGGGTGTTAGAAGCATCTTTGAAAGGCTAGGTGCTTCCAGAAGCAAGCAACTGGGATGCCTCTGATGTTACCTCTGGGGCCATTTTTGAGCCTTGGGGATTGGCTTTCAGGTCTACAGTTTGCCTGAAAAACTTGAAGCCCTGGTTTCTCAAAAGTTTGGAGGACATCTGGTGGACATAGAGCTCCGCACAGATGGCAGCCGCATTGACGCGGGATCGAGGTGGAGCTCTAGCAAAGGCAGCACCTGGCGCTCTCTCCTGTGTCTGTTACCAGGCCGCCAGTCAGGCACAGCCTCCAGTGTGCTTTTCTGATTTTGGTGGAGGGCTGGCCTTGCAGGCAGAGCCCCTCAAAGGGTGTATCTCTGCCTGCCCAGCCTCTGTGCCTGTTGCCTTGGCATCTGCGGGCACCCATGAGAGTGGGACAGGCAGGAGCCATTCAGCACACCCATCAGAGAGGAGGGCAGTTCCACACTGGTCTCCCTTTTCTTGGCCTCCTGGTATTTCTTGAGGCCTGGTTTCATCCTGATGTTTGTTTCCTACTTTTCTTTTGGCTACACCCGATCTGCCCCCTCCAAATTGGATAATCTGGTGGAGTTTTCCTGAGAGGTAATAGCTCCCACGATGGGGCCAGAGGACAAAATTTTGTTGCTCTTTTACAGTGGTCCAGGACTAACCCTGGGACAACTTACTGATCTTCCACAGGTAGACACTGCTGGCCACAGGTAACATGGGTGACCTTGTAAATCCAGGGCTCTCTTGAATTCCAAGCCCTTTTAATTAGTGTTGGGTTGCCAGGTGTAAGGAACTGAGTGGGTGGTTTATTTCCATTGTCAGTGAGAAAAAGGTTACAACTATTGAGGTTATGTAAAGCTATGATTTTGAAGGGCTGCAGAACCCCACACCTCCTCTTGTCACAAGACAGGCATGTTACATTACCTTTGTGAACTCCAGTTGCCTTCATTTGTTAAATAGTTGTAACTAAGGTCTATATCTTCTCCGGTTTTGTGTAAGATTAAATAAGATAGCACTGTAAAAGCAATTAGCAGGTGCCTGGCTGTAAGCACTCAACACGGCCCAGGGAGCTGTTTTTCGAAATGGTGCAGCTGTACTGCTGTAGTACTCAAAGCAACAGTTGGCAATTATTTTCACATTCATCCATTTTTTTGCTTCTTCATTCAGTGGTTTATTTAATCTGCTCACATACTGGGGTTATATTTACTAGGTATCTACTATCAGTCACTCTTTGCTCTGGTCGACCGGTGTGAGGACCCAGCTCTCAGGATTTGTGGGAGAATTGATGGAGTCCAGTCCGCAGAGTTGGTGGGAGATTCTGTCCCACTGGCGATTGTGGGCTGGGGATTTCCTGAGCTCTGACTCTTTTGGTGGAGGCCTCAGCATAGAGGAAACCATTCTAATGTGTGGGCAGCACTGAGAAAGGACAACTTTCCATAGGCACCAGAGCGGCTGCCCTCCTTCGGAAGGACCTGCCAGCAAGCTGGAACCTGCTTCCTCTCTGTTGGGACTCTATTTCCAAGATCGATCTCTGTTGTGGTCTAATGCGTTTTGCCTCACAAACATTCCTGGAACAGCCCTGCTGTGCTCCCAGCATCTTCCCCGTCCGTTCATGCAGTGCTCTCCCTTCCTGCCTCCAGTGTGTTTCTGAGGGCCTGTCTCCAGGTGGACATAAGCGCCACTCACACTTGCTTTAGGGTTATATCCTTTTTTGAGCCCCTTCTTTTGGTACTGTGGCCCGTGAACCTGCTTCCCTGCAGTCAGACTGTGCAGCACAGACACTGCTGGGTGACTGGGAGACGCGCTCAGTCTGTGATAGACATCACATGTGTGTTAAGGGCCATGGACGTAGCAGAGTGAGCAGCTGCCACCCCTCTAAAGGTCAGGGAAGACTTTATCATGAGGTGGATGTTTTGAGCAAATCTCAAGGGATTTTCCAGGGTAAATAGTGGGAGAAAGGGAATTGTCTGACTCATGCCTAGAGTCCCATGATATTCTTTGAGAAAGTCTAATGGAAAATGAATGGAAAAAGGAATATACGAGTTAGAGTTGAGAGTTCATGACAAGCTCAGAGAGGAAAAGAGTCCAAAGAGGTAAACAGAAGTAAAATTATGATAGCTTTGTAGGCCATGCTGTGTAGTTTAGACTTTGCCCTACCAGTGCTGGGAAACTGTGAAGGGCTATATACAGGAGCCCGGTGTGACTGGATTTGTGGATCGGGGAGGTGGGATGTATGGCCGGAAGGTGGTAGAATGTCTCATTTGTCCTATAGTAATTTTATAAGGCTGACAAGACGAACACTGTTGTATACTTTTTACATCTGAGAACTCTGAGGTGCTAGATTAAATCCCTTGCCAATACTTTTTAAGCCAGAAAGCAGAGGATTTAGCGTTCACCTGGATTCTTGGCTTTGAATCTCTTTCTCCTGGGCACATTGCCATTATTAAGAGTCTTCTAGAAAGCTCCCTACAGCTGGGCAGCGTGTCGATGCTGACAGAAGCAATATGAAGAAAATGGTCATTGATACAGTCTTGTTGAAGGAGCATAGCACTGGGATTTTGTGGCCTGTGGTGTTGTCTCTGGGCTTCTGTGCCAGTACACAGAGAGCAAGAAGCTGTGGGGAGCCCTGAGCTTTGAGTTCTGTATTACTTGACAAAATCAGTTCATCACGGTCTCACTCATTAACTCCAAGCAGCATTTGCTGCCCAATACTGGCGCTGGTCAATGGCTTGATTCTGGAAGCCCTTGGTCTTCAAGGCTGGTCAACTGTGCAGTTCACAACCCCGCATGAATCCTGGCAGACAGAAGCAGGTTCTTTTTCTAACTGCATTTTATAAAGTGAAATAATTACTTAGGAAAAAAGTCACCAAAAGACCAAAGACCTTTTGGTGACAAGATGCAGCAGTGAACACTAGCTTGGAGATCAGGCAAACCTTGGTTTTAGTTCAGTTGCTGTCACTCCAGCTAGCTATGGTGGTGATTTAATCTGTGTGTCTCTTATCTCTAAATTGAGCAAAGCGAAACCTACCTGAAAAAGTATTGTGTTGATTAAAATATGATGATATGACAGGTTGAGGATGTAGTTCAGTGGTGCCGCACTCTGCTGTCAAACATAAAATCCTCAGTTTGATCCCTAGTACCCACCCCCCAAAAAAAACTCATAAGGTGATGTTTACAAAGGCCTTGCTGTGATACTTGGCATGCATAAATCCTTAATATATGGTAGTTTTTGATTCTTGTTCTGATCACTCAGTAATACCACCATAGTTAAAGAAGAAATCATATAATATTAACATCACAATACATTATATATACATTATATTATACTATGTACATTACATATATTATAATTATATATTATATTATATATACATTAATTATATTTTCCTCAAATCTCTCCCACCCCACTATTTCTAAGTATATAAAATTTATAGTATATATAATCATATATATTTATAGTATATATAATCTTATAAGTATGTAAGATTTTATAGCCAGGTGGGACTATTTTCTGTAAGGTAGGAACTACTTTGTATTTCTTTTTTCTTATTTTTAACAGATTTTTCCCCTGGCTATAAGAATAGAATGTAAAATTAAGAGAGTAGAGGAAAAAAAAATCATATTCATAATCCTAATCTTATCTCTAGAACAGCAATCACTGTTAGCACTTCAATGTATCTTCTAGTCATTTTTATGTGTTTTATTATAGAATCAAGATCACATTATATGGATAATATTATGTGATTTTCCAGCTTGCATAGTAACATTTTCCTATTATTATAAACATCAGTTCCTAAAACTGCTTAATCACTCATCAGATGGTGCTATCGTAATAAGTATAGATTGTATATGTATGTTCATACTGTTAGATGTCTAAGTTTTTTTCCTATTCATCAGTCTAAACTGCTTCCTATAAAAGACCTAAGAAACCAGCCTGAGGAAGCCAGGAGCTTATAATGAACTTGTGCTATACGTGGCCCTGGGCGAGGCTTACTGCAGCCCTATGGTAAATCACAAACAGAGCCACCTCAGAGGAGTTTAGAGACTGGACATCTGGACTGTCTGCTAAGGGTAAAATTTATAGAGGCTTCTTCACTAACACTCTAGGGAGATCGCATCAATATGTACATCCTCTTCTCTGTGAAAGCTGGGTTCAGAGAAAGCACAGCTTCTCCATGGGAAAAGCTGAGGAACCTTGCTACCCCTTCTCATCCACCAGTGTGGAGTTGGCTTCCCACATTCCAAGTTACATCGCTCTCAGCGCCTCTGCCGAGAGAGAACCTTTGAATTTGTTTCCTAATGCTTTTTCCTGGAAAACAATGTCTAGCACAACACTGGAATTCTTGTGAAATTCCAGAGATTCAGTGTGGTTACAATCATAGATTCTTTTTAATTGCCAGGTAAAATGGTTATATGTGTGTGTGTGTGACACATACACATACATACATGACAAATATATCATGTTTAACATTGATGTAAATATATATCAAGTATGTGTGTGAGTACATATACATATACATATGTATATGTACGCACACACACTCTGGAAAGGCTTAACAAAGCTAATTAAATCCACATTACACACATACTTGTCATATTTATGGTGAGAAACTTAAAATAGCTTAGATTTTTCAGTATACTATATTGTTAACTTGAGTCCCTTGTGACAATATGAATGAACCTGAAGGACATTATGTTAAGTGAAATATGTCAGGCACAGAAAGACGGACACCATATGACCTCATTCATATTTGGAATCACTCTTACGAATCAAAAGAGCTGACCTCAGAATAGAGTGGTGGATTTGTCTTAGCCTTGTCACAGACTTTCCCCGAGAGCCCTCCCAAGCCTCTGTTTCTCCTATAATATAGGTGACCCTGGGGCCTGCCCACGTTAACATTACAGAGTGCCTAAGACCTCTGTCTCACCAGGAGCTGAAGTGAGCATCCTGGTAAAAGTCACAGACACTTCTCCAGAGTCTAGAGTTCCTCTTAATTAGTACCTAGGAAACCACTTACGTTTTCAGATTCCCCGTCGCTTCCTGCCGGTATATGTTGGAACATACCAAGATCGAAAGGCAAGAACTGTCTCTTAGTAGTTGGGGACACTGAACTCAGAAACCTAAATGATCATCTTTCACATATTAAGCATTTGTTTCTTTATTTTCTTTTATTTTTTTCTCTCACTTAGCATGCTGACTGAGTTGCAGGCTTTGTCCAGTGTGTTTGTGTGATACTGAGGTGGAGGAGACTGGGCCCTGCTCCCAGGATGCATGCAGTGAGGAGACAGGCGAAGGCTAAGTGGCAACAGGCATTTACTACAATATGGTGTCTACTAGAAGGGCAGATGATAGGAGGCCCAAGTCTGCCCTGAAGCAACAGCAGAAGGGTCTCGGTAGATGCTTTGAGGTTCTAAAGAATGGGTAGGAGCTTTTTTAGGTAGGCAGTAGGAGAAGGCATTCTGGGTGGCAGAGTAAGCGTGTGCAAAGGCCTGGAGGTGTGAGAGCTCAGGGCCTGTCCAAGGAACTGCAGAGCTTGCGTGCCTGCGAGGGAAAGGGAGGACGAGCAGATGAGAAAGTCGAGCGTCTCCACAGCCTAGTCTGTTTCCACGGAATCCTTTGCTCATTTTATCAGTCCAGATGAGAATGATGGTCTTTTTAGTTCAGTCTCCAAAATCTGTTATCTTTATTGGCTTATCTTTCCATTTTTAAAGTAACATATGCTCATTATAGAAAGTTTAAAAAATAAAAAAAAATGGAAGGAAAAAATTACTATAGTCTAACTGATTAAAGGCAACTCCTTTCATATCTTGATGCAGTTCTATTTAATGTTTTTTTCATGTTTTCTTTATGTACCTCTGAATATGTTGTAATTGTAGTCTTAACCTTTGTATATGGTATTTTTCTATTTCTTTGCTAAATTTTGCCACAAATGGATGTTAGTTTCATTAGCAAGTAACAGTGATCATAAAATATACTGGCTGAAATATCACTATACATTTTGTCTAATATATATTTTTCTTTTTACAGATCTCTTGTGGCTCAGAACATAATTTGGCAGTAATTGGTAAGTAATTTTTATGCTGCTACTATGTTTATACTGAAACTCATATGACAGAATTAGAGAAGATTTGGCTAACCAAAAGCCAGAGTGCGTGTATATGCTTATGTGTTGGGTGGAGTTAGGGAAACGGAAGCCTGTGGGTACCAAAATTTACTGCAAGTGCCTTTCTTGAACATTTCACTCCATGCCATGGAACACCTTTATAAGGTGCCCAGGCTGGCTTCTTTTTTTTGTTTTGTTTTGTTTTTTGGAGACAGGGTCTCGCTTTGTGGTTCAGGCTGGCCCTGAGCTCAGCCTCAAACTCACATCACAATCCTCCTGCCTCGGCCTCCCGAGTGCTGGGATTACAGGCGTGAGCCACCACGCCCGGCACTGTGATATGTGGTACTGGTTTCTGCTGGGTGTGGGTCTCCACGCCTAGTATTGTTATGTGGTTACCGGGGAATCGAACCCGGGTCCTTGCGCTTGCGAGACAGGCGCCGGAACCACTGAGCTAACTCCCCGGCCCCCAGGCTGGCTTCTTGTCCCTTGGGCATCAGGTATGGATAGCCAGGCATGAAAAGAAGGAGAATGAGGATCGAGCTTGGGATATAGCTCAGTGTTAGAACACTTCCCTACCACGTGTGAGTCCCTGGGTTCCATCCCAGTGCTTTTAAAAGGAACAGTGGATTGGGCTGCTTCTGGTTCTTTAAATAAATGCTTTCTACCGAGTTCTTTCTTCTTGATGTGGCTCTTTCTTTGGAAATACACACTCTGCTCACTTCTCTTGCTGCTTTATTTAAGTAGTGCTAAAGAGCTCCCAGTTGGACCCAGACCTGACTGAGACTTCCTCTTAGACGGCTATGCTATCCCAGGTTCGTTGTTTTTCTGCTTAGACTCACGAGCAGTTCACTTAGGAAGCCCTTTCACTCCTTCCACAGGTCAAGTCAGCCTCTAGTGCCTACTAGACCACTGTGTCATTCAGAGTGCCCGAGTTCAGTACAGGGTTCTACTTACCACTGATGTGAACGCGACAAGGTGTCAACTCCTCTAACCCCATTTCCCTCATCTTTAAAATGGGATGGCAATAGTGTACTTCATAATGTTGTTGTGAGGGTTACCTGAATTTATGTATGTGAAACTCATAGAAAGGCACCTAGCTCCCAGCAAAGCCTTTAGAATTGTTGGTTGTTATTACTGGACATGATTAGTCCAAGGACTTGCCATGTTTTGAGCTTTAGAACCCCCATCTCAACAATGGAGGGCTGAAAACAGAAAACAAGCTTTCCTCCAGCACCACAGTCTCACTCTGCCTGTCTCTTGTCAGTGATTCCTTTTCCTTTGTCTCTCTCCTAACCCTTGAAAGGCAGGGCACCCGTGTTTTCTTCTTGCTTCTTGAGTGTTCACGGCACCCCTGACTCGCAGTAAAGACTCAAGCACTCTTGAATTGAGCTGGACAGGCTCAGCTGCCCAGAGTGGCAGTAGTTTGAAGTGCTGCTTTAGGGGCCCAAATATGATGAGCAGAGGCAAAACCAAAGACGGCAGAGGAAGCAGGCTGTCGGCGGCAGTGGGGAGCCAGCGGGGCTTGGTCAGAGAAAAACCTAGAAAATGTAACCGCCAGCCTGCATGCTTTGCAGCAGTAATGGGTCATTTATACTGGCGCTGCCTCAGCCTGAATGTAATTAAGATAAGCTAATCCAAGGTTCAAGGGCAGTACCTAGGATGCGGCGCTGCTACCACCATTGTCACCACCGGACTGCCCTCACCAGACTTGGAGGGGCCGGTTTCCGCTGGGACCAGCACCTCTGGGAGGTGATTCTGAATACACAAAAGCAAAGTCACAATGAAGGAGTGGCCAGAGCCAGACTGGCTGAGTGGCAGGCTGAGCTGACACAGGCTCAGAAAGAGCGAAGATGGCAGGCAGATAGCCCTGGTCTACGCTGGCTCTGTCTCTGTGTAGCTCCCATTTTCTCCTTCATCTGTGTAATGGGTTTGTGTAGGACTGTGGGAAGGAGGAGGTGAGATACTATGTGAAGTGCCTGTCCTTTTGCCTTGGTTTCTCATTTCCCTTGGTAGAGTTGGGAAGAGGGGAGCCTCCGTGGTCAGTGTAACCAGTCCCGGTGAAGTATTTCTTGACCAGGAGGGAGAAATGATGCCATTCTGGAAAGTTGTGCCCAGGTGTGGAGGCCATCAGTGGTAGTGGGAGAGCAGGACATATCAGTGAGCTCCTTGAAAGCGGACTTATTTTTGTTTTATTCCCAATGTCCAGCGCCTGGTGCACTGTCTGCTCAGTGAAAGGTTATGGAGTCAGGAAAGGTAGACCCAGCATTGCCTGCCTGCCTGTGACCTGGGAGTCAGAGACTCCTACTGCTTCCATCACTGGCGGAGTGTGGCCCCAGCCGGGGCCCTGCAGTGGGGATGCTTTGCAGGCTGAATAACTAGAAGCCGCCTGATAGTCCTGGCAGGGGGCCAGTGAGAGGGAGACAAGCTGGAGGGAGAAAAAAGTTCCTCTGGCTCCTGGGCCTGTTCTCAAGCCAGCTCCTCAGCGCACCTGCTTGCCTGCCTGTCTGCCTGCCGTTGTCCGCCTCTGGGGTCGTCTGCCTTCTGCCTCACCCCCTGAGCTTTTGCTGAACAGTGCCCGGTGCTGTGGCCACCATGACACCATGTGGCTTAACTTGGTGATGGAATAGACCAGAACAGAATATAAAAAAGCCAGATTTTTTTGTCAAAGTTGGAAGCAGCCTTGATATGTCAAGTCAACATGCAGCAGACAGTTCAGCCTAGAAAGGGAGGTGAGGTAAAGAAAGGCAGAGGACAAAACTGTGAACTTACTCTGTCTCCAGCAGTGGACACAAGCCCACAAAGTAAGTTTGTTGTACTAGTTTTATAGTGAGGAAAACTGAGATCCGGGTCTTTTGGGGGGGAATACTGGGGATTAAACTTTTGACCATGTGCTTACAAGGCAGATGCCAGAACCACTGAGCTAAATCTCTGGCCAACATCCAATTGCTTAAGCAGAAAGCCTGAAAACAAGCGCCAGTAGAGTGGAGATATCTGCTCTTCCACTCTAGCACATGCCGTGGCCTGAAGTGGGAATGTGTAGTGATTTGAAAGAGCACAGGGTTGGGGTCAGAGTCTAGACTCACACTCTGCCTCCTCCGCGTATGGGCTGTGTGGCCTTATGTAATTGGCTTAGCCTCTCTATGTCCTGATTGCTTCTTCCAGGATAACACAATATCCATCTCCTAGTAAGTAAAGTACTGAGAACAATGTCTGGCTCAAAGTACAGCTTCAGAAAATAGTCGTTGTTATCATCATTATGATTATCACTATTGTTACATGTTGACAACTCAAGAAAGGAAGCTTTATAATTGAGTACAGGAAGACCTGCACCTCAGGGTGAAAATCATAGGCTCTAGAGATGAGGGGACTTCCCTGACCTGGACATTAGAATCTGGGGCAAAAACTCAGCATAGCTACGGGACAGATGTGCAAGCCGGAACCTAAAGATGTAGACACCACCCTCACAGTCTTGGAATAGAGTGTTCACATCTGTCCCAGGCCGGGTTGCTGTTGTCCACCCTCCCATGCAAGGCCCAGGCCTGGCGTGTTCCAGCCTCAGCAAGCTGCCCACAGCCACAGTGGTTTCCTCCTGGCATGCTATGATTGCAGTTGCCTCTATGTTTCTTCCTCTTCTTTTGTAACTGGATTTAGTTCTTCCCTCGATTTCCCAGATACATTTTTCTGACATGCTTGGGGTTTTCCACTAAGCGCCCCTGTGGCTAGGAAGGTTGCTTAGGTGGTGTGCTTAGTGTCCTGCCCACTGGAAGAACTGCTGGAGCTGGGTGGAGACACTGGGGTAAGGATCAAGGAGAGAGCCGAGGCTGCTGGCTAGAAGGGCTGGCCGCTCCACCTGTGTGGCTCTTAGAGTGGCTTGGCCTCCCTGAGCCAGCAGATTCCTTCCTGTGAAATGATTGTGACACACAGTCCCAGAAGTGGGTCTTCCTCGTGACATAGACATGTCAGATTTATTCTGAGTCTGCCACGTTCCACTGGGGCTTGCTCACCTGGCTGGTTTATTGGTTTTCTTCCTCCCTTTTGTCCTTTCTACCCAGGATATCCTTCCACATCTGACAACATTTTCTGGCTGGTCCCATCTGTGGCTGCCTGCCGAGGTCAGCAGAAGTAAGCAGAGGGCACATTTGCTCAGAAGATCCTTTGTCCCTGGAGGCAGGGTCCTCTCATCCGGCCGTCTCCAGGCCCTCACCTGCGCATCTGGCTGAATTGGCTCCAGCAGTTTGGCTGCCCCTGGGCGCAGCTATTTTGACTCAGCTGGCCAGTTTGCTTGCCTTCTTCCCTGATGTGCAGTTGTTCAGCCTTCCCTTCCTGCAGAGGAAAAAGGGCTGACTGTGTTGCCTCTCTTTCTACTCTGCAGACACTTGGAAAGGTTTTACTGGTGGCATTTCCTAGAGTATGAGCTTGCCAGACAGGCAGTTTTACAGATTGGATATTCGGGGAAGTGTGCCACCCCTGCTCTTCCAAGCAAAAGCCGTTGCTTTGAAGTCATATTCTGTTGATTTCTTTCCATTTTACTGATGATTTCCAGTTGTTGAATATTTGTACATTTGTTGTACATATAGCAGTATATCTGACCTTGGCCTGAAACTCATCAGAGAGAGTCGTATAATATCTTATAGAAAAATGTAATAGAAATAACTCTTTTAGAAGGAGAGCACAAGCTATTTCTTATCCCAAAGTGCTTTGAGGCAGGTTCAAACTTTTCTATTCCTATACACAGTGTAAAGGCAGAAGAGGAACGCTTTACCTGTATTATCCCATTTAATCCTCATAGCAAATCAGTGGGTTCCCACTCTTGTTAACCTCATTTTTTAGATAAGGGAAGGTGAGACATAAGAGGAGCAAGGTGCCACACTCAGGTCATGCATTTGGGAGGAACCTGTGTGTCAGAATTTTTATCCTGGCCTCTGACTTCAGATCCTGTGGACTGTGACCCTGTACTGTCTGTCTACAGACTGGTGAGAGTCTGGCCTGCTTCTAGGTCCATTAGGAAGAATGTTCATTTCTTCATTTTAATATTTAGTTCCCTGTCAAGGCATGTTGGTACACACCTGTAACCCCAGCAGTTGGGAGGCTGAGGCAGAGGCATCAAAGTTTGAGTCCCTTCTGGAGAACTTATTGAGTCCTGTCTCAAAAAGGGAAAGGGCTGGAATGTTACAGTGTGAAGGCCGGTACAGAAAAGAAAAAGGAAAGAGGAAGAGGAGTGAGAAGAAAAGGAAAGGGGTAGTGACAGCAAAACCCTGGCTCTCTTTTCGCACTGGCAGTTCTTCTGAATACCACGTCTAAGATTAAGTAGTTCTCTGCATAATAAACAGATAGAGTTGAAAAATCAGTAGTGTTGTTTTGGAAAGCCACTTTTCAGATGCTATTTCCTCTTTCCATTGTCCTTTTCCACTGGAAAATTAATGCACTTATATAGTTTTTGAATGATTGATACACATACATAGATCAAACAGATTTAAAAGGAAGAATTTCCTTCCTGTGCTCTTCCCTACGTGTACAGTCCCCTAAAACACTTCCCAAAGCAGCACATAAAGCTAATGCTCATGATAGTATTAGCTTCTTCTACATCCTTCTAGTGTGTAGTTTCATATGTAAGTTAACATCAAAATGTGTCTTGTGCCCCCATTAATGTAAACAAAGAAGGCTGTTAACCGTGTCTTTTTCTCAATGGATTATCTGGTAGATCTTTCCACAGCAGTATAAAAGGCTTCTTAGTTATTTTTACAGCTACATAATATTCCAGTGTCCTACATACTGTAATTTACTTAAGAAGTGGTCTCTGGATGGACATTTAGATCATTTCCAATTTTCATTATTATAAGCAACACTGTAGCAAATAACCTTATATATGTGTTATTTTATGTGTGGGAGGATATAGTTGTGAGATGAAATTACTGTATCTAAGAGAAAGTGTATTTTTAACTTTGCACATTACTGCAAAATCAGCTCTCTAGGGGTTCTACCCTTTTTCACTCCCACCAGTCATGTGGAAGAGTACCTGCTTTTCGCAGCTTCCCTAAGAGAGAGCATGCTAAAATTTGGACTTCTGCCAATCTGACAGTGAACAACTACTCAAGGCAGGTTTTGTCTGATTTTTAAAATGAAAAGATAAAATATGTAAAGTACACAAATCTTCAGGATTCAGGTTGATGAATTTTTACACAGAAACCTCACCTAAGAAACCAACACCCACTGCAAGACACTGAACATTCCCAGCCTCCCAGAAGGCTGCCTCCTGTCCCATTGTGGCCAGTAACCCACTCCCAGAGCTGACTTCTATTTGGGGCAAGATAAGGTTTGCAATGTTTAAATTTCATATAAACGGTTCTCTTCTGCTTGGTTTCTGTTGTCCAACACATTGTGTCTATAAGAATCATTCATGCTGCTAGGTATATAATAGTTCTTTTTTATTGTTCAGTAATATTCTACTGTGATTATTGATTTATCCACTTGACCACTGGACCCTTGGTTTTCTAGTTAAGGGATTATGAATAAAGCTGCTATGACTATCCTTGTATAGCCTTCTTGTCAGCATGAGTACATATATACATTTATTTCTTCTAGGTGCATAATTATTGGTATTAATCTTATTAATTAGAGTTTCTAAGTCATGTGCTTAGCATTAGCAGATACTTTCAGCAGTTCACCAAAGTAGCTATACCAAGTTACACTAACCACAGCAATGTATGAATGTTTCATTTTGCCAAGTCCTCCGTACTTGCCATGTTTCTTATTGTCTTATGTTGATCTTTGGAGAAACAAGATTGACTGCCTATTTTAGCTTGAGGCTCTGGTCCTTGTAAGGTTGCATGTGGAAGCAGAAATGCGATTGTTACTCATTGTACTTGCTCACAGTACTGCAGAGCTTAGAACTTTGTAAAAGTAAATCAAAGCAAATATGATTTTAAAAATTAAAATGGACATGAGCTAGAGCCCTTTTGCAATGCAAGAGCTCTACTTTCAGCTTTGCCCTTTCTATGAGATCCTGGGCTCATAGGTTAGACAGTTTCTATAATATTCTATACTTCCCAGTCTGTCCTTATGTCCACAAACTGTGTTGCACATCTAAATGTTCCTGGCCTGTTCCATAATTGCTTCCATTCAGTAGGCCCTGCACATATTTGTTAAATCTGAGTAAATATTATATAATTTTCCTCAGTCTGTTTCTTCAGCTTGCTAGGTAGCTATCAACAGAACCATGTAGCATTTTGGATACTGCAGAGGAATGTAGGGAATGTTTGTTATTTCATTGAGCTCATATATTTTCTTCTGTTTTTTTTTAATCTTTAATTTTTATTAGTACATATGTGTCACACATATTGATCACATTTATCATAGGAAATTCATACCTGTACATAATATATGTTCAGTTGGGGATTTAGTTCAGCGGTACAGCACCTTCCTGGCAAGTGCAAAGTCTTGAGAGTAATCTCAGTACCGAAAAACCCAAAGCAAAATATATCTTGATTCTTTTTTTTCTCATTCCATTTCCTCTCTATGACCCTTCTCCCCATTTACAAAAGCTTTATTTCTGCTGTTTCTTTTCTATTCTCTTTTTTCCTTTCTCTTTCTCTCCCTCCTCCCCCCTCCTCCCTCGTTCTTCCTATTGGAACATGGAACTCAAAATTTAATGGGAAAAGACTTATAAAATCTGGCACAGATTTTCTACTTTATTAATGAATAAATGAATCCAGAATCAAATGGTTGGTTAACAAGACAATGTGTGGAGCTGTTAAGGGTGATTTAGGAAGATACTTCCACAGTTACAATTACAGCAGAAGTTAAGACTTCTAAAGGATAATGTCTTTGTAATAGAGGAGACAGTGGTTGAATATCAAGTGCTGGCACTGTTCTGAGCATTGGGCAAGTATCATCTCATTTAGTCATCACCAGGCCAAGTAGAAAGTAGAAAGATGAAAATTGTCTCCATTTTGCTGATGGGTAACTGGAGAATTAAATAGGTAGAAGCCAATTAATCTAACATCTACTGAATCTGAGGATTTTCACTTTTCCCTCATTGTCTGTTCCCTGCAGTGATCAGGCTTTGGATATTTGGCTTATTATCAGCACCAACTGAGCTTTTAGCTTGCACACGACTTGAATTGAACTCAGGACTTTGTGCTTGCCAGGTGGACGTGGTGCCACTGAGCTATACCCCCAGCCTTTCACATGACTTTTGAAGACGGGAAGTGTCCATGGCAAAGCTAGAGTAACTGATTGTCCTTGTCTTGTGGAGCAGAGACCAGACCCTTGTGTACCCTTAGAGCATAGCATCTGAGAAACCATTCGTGGCTAACATCAGGCAGTTTGACAGTGGCCAAGCAGTCAGGCCAGTGAACCTGCTCTGCTCTACTGCAGTCCGGGCATCACCATCCTATCTCCATGTGAAGTCCTTGATTCTTAGTGTTGCCCCTCAGCACCCACAGGCCTTTTACCACCTGCCCTGTGACTGGTGTGTCTGCTGCCACTTGTCTCTGTGGAATCCCATTTCTCCCAGGTGCATCTAAAGCCCATAAATGCAGAGAATCTATGAGCATTTGTTCATTCACAAGAGCAAGGTTCAGCAGCACGCCACTTGGTTCGTGATGTTCATTCATTAAGAGCCTGTACATAACAGACAAGCTGCTGTCACCTTGGGCAAGTGACTTTCCTTTCCTGGGCCACCTTCTTTTTATAGATAAAACAAGAGAATTAATATGATCTTCAAGGTCTCTTTCGGCTTTCACACTGAGATTGTTTTGTTCATCCATAAATTTCACATTCTCACCCTAAGTTGGGGCTAGGAAATACATCTCAGAAGGGATGCTATGTGAGGTAAATCTTACAGAATGAGGAAGAGGAAAAGAAAGGCCTTCCGGAGTGGGGCCAGCATGGACAGAGGCATCCAGAAGGCATTGCAAATTGAGGATCAGAAGTAGCTAGAGGGGAGCAGAGCTTTGAGAAACAAGACTGCACTGGGACTCAGTCCTGGGGGGCAGCAGTGCAGGAAAGATTCAAAGTAGAGGAATGCCTTCATCTCTTCTATTTTCAGAAACTAGCTTTGGCCCTGTGGCTTTGTAAAATATTAATTTGTAAGTTTGTACTTTGCAAATGAGACAAAAGGAATGCTGCTGACTCTTTGGTCTTCAGCACACTGGGTTTCAAATCTAGTTCTGAAAAGAAAGAAAGAAAGAAAAGCTAAGGGGGGAGCTGAAGATAGGAGAGGGAGAAGGAGGAAAAAAAGTAAAAAGTATGGTACTAGCTCTAGAATCCTCATGAGGCCCAGGCAGATCTGCCCCATTCTGGTTGCAACACCAGGTCCAGCTCAAGACCAGCTCCTTCCTCCTGTCATGGCACCCAAACCAAGCCCCTGACTTTGCCAGAAAACCCCATGTGTAGCCCCAGGTGGAGTGCACGCACATCGGTAACCCCTTACCTGTGCTGTTGGCTTCACAGCATATGTAGTCCCTTCAACTCATCACGAGTCCGTCTCACAGTCCCTGTCAGGTTCTCAGGGAAAGTACAACCTTGCTGGACAG
>PVIR01016091.1:0-37211 GCA_004026965.1 Petromus typicus
GGTTGAAGTTTATATTCAACTAAATATACAAAACAAGCCTATTTTGCTTTCAGAGTCTTTCATATCTACTGCTTAGCCAAGCAATGTCTCACATGCAATTTTAGAAAAGTTTATGGGGTAAAGCATTCAAAATATAAAGTGAGGGATTGTAATAAGAATAAATGGAATGTAACTATATCTCTTTTTGGTTCCAAAAGTCTCTCACACTACTTGCTACATTTTCTGGCCTGACTAACTTTACAACACATCTACTAGTTTTTTTAAAATTCCATCTGTAGGAAATTAAATACTTTTTTATGCTCACTTTAAGAAGAAAATCATATCATCAAAGATGTGATTAAATCAACTAATCACTTGGGCTCTTAATCAAGGAGAAAGGAAAAGTAAACACAGAAAAGGTGAAGACACAATGACTGTCCCCAAGAGATCAGAAAACCACTAATGATCACACAAACTTACTTTTCCTTTTGTGTTTCTTCAGCAACTGCAACTGTACTAAGTACTTGAGGGATGGCAATTTCTCTACCTATATGTTGTTTAAAAGGTTTAAAAGACTAGGTCTCCTTCTGTTTATGACTGTATTTAAACATGTAGTTACTGAATTATTTCTAGATTTTAAAAACAATATAAATTCTTGGGAAGAAACGCTAACTTTTTTTTCAGACTAAGGATATACTGTATATTATTATAGTTTTACTAGTGATAAACTTCACTCATTGAAATCTCTTAACTTCTGCTGTGTCAACATTTACTATAAACTGCAAAAGGGTAGAGAAATTATGACTACTTGAAAAATTTTATCTGCCAGAAAGACAACACAAGACTGGCACAATACCTTAAGGAGTATTTCTAGCTCCAGAAGTTCTATATTTATTGGCATCCTCCTTAAATTTTCATTAACAATGCATTAAAGCATAGTCTGTGTGTAGGTCTCCCAGAAACAGTAGAGGAGTTAACTGTTTGGAATTACCTTGAGTGGTAAAATTGAAGAGTGCAGGTGTGTCTCGCCCATTTGGTAGTTTGACATTTGGGTCCCGTAATTCATCGAAAAATGAATGTGCACAAGCTTCCAGTGGTGTCAGTCGGGCAGTTGGTGTATACTCCAGCAGACGGCTACATAGTGCAATTGCCTCTGGTGGAGTCCGGGGTCGGAAGACCTGAAGTAAAAGGAAAGGGAAAGAACATTAATGTTTATCATAAAAACCTAAGAAAATAACCCTGCGAGTACTTCATTAATTCCCATCATGTATAAAAACATGGTTGAATTTGGGAAAGGAGTCTTCTAGAATAAAAAGAGTTAACTGAATGAGACTCACCACACTGAGATAAGTTGCTAATTAAAGACTACATGAGAAATGCTCAGAGAAAAATCTACTCTTGCCAATCATGAAGCAGTACCTTAAAACCTGCATATAAAACAGGACAGGCACATGACAAAGGCTTAAGTCTGGATATAATCACAACGAGAAGAGTATAAAAAAATCAAAGTTGAGACTGCTTTGGCACTAAACAAAAGATTGCCTTTCTGGCATTAATTTTAGCAGAACAACTGCTTGTAATGAGTTGCACTGTCCAAATTTGACAAATTTGGTAAATGATATTTACAAAAAAGAAAAGCTACTATTCTAGGTCTCCAACTGCAAATGCTCTTCAATAAGCAGAACCTAACATCATTTGAAGAAGTGCTTGAGTACCTAGACTTGATGAAATGTATGTCATTGTTTCCTCAAGCAGATGTTATGAATGTGACCAGGTTACTTATATTTCAGTGAAACTGAATAAATACACTAGGATTTTAATCAGGGAGCAAAATGTATTTTCATTAAGAGCCATGAGCAGAAAAAAAAAAAATCAAAGGAAGGCTACATTAAAGTAAAATGCAATCAAACTTGGTTAAAGGAATATTTTTCTAGTCATGTATTTCTAAAAAGGAAATCAATTCATAGAGATATAAGAGTGTACTTCATTCTAAATTATGCTAGTTAAAGAAATAAAGGGGGAAATGGACACAATTATAAATAGATGGGTGAAGAAACTTCAATAGTAAGGAAAATCAAACATATCCCTTAACAAAATAAAGATGCAGCAGTGCAAGTGGACCGACATAAAGGGAAGCAGACAAATATAAATGGAGGTGAAGGATCTTTAAGTGAAGGAGGACATGCAGACGTGGGTAGGGATGAAGGACCTGGAGAGGCTACAGTTCCCTCACGACAATGACTCAGGGAGCATCTGGCTGTTCACTCAGACTGCAGGCAAGAGAACTGGTCACAACTAGAGTTCATTAGGTATTTAGTGAAATGGGAGGAATATATTCCAAGGGGAAAGGGAAGTGAAATGGGGAGGAAGGTGAGGGCAAAAAAGGGAAAGGAAAAATTGAAGATAAGGAAAAAACAGAAACAAAGCTTATGTATATAAGCGGGAGAGGAAGTTACAGGAACAGGAAAAAGGATCAAGATATATGATGTACAGGTGCAAACACTCAATGATGAATGTTATCATAAATTCCACCTAAAATATACCAATAAACTCTGAATTAAGAAAATACTATGAGTTCGTTGTATAAAAACTGAAAACTATTTAAAAACATATACACAGAGTTCATTACTGAAAAAGATAACTTTCTATTGAAGTTCAGAAGGATCTTAATTTATTTCAGAACCTGATGATCTTTAGTCAAGTTTTCTGACTTCTTAGAAAGTCCTTTATAAGATTAAAAACTACCTCATCTCCATGTTTTTGGGTATTTATAGCAGATAAAACTTTAAAATTATTATTTTAAAATGCTTAGATCTTCTTGTTTCTGGTCATCTGCTCCACTTTTGCTTTTAAGTTCCACAATCAAATCCAAAATGCAAAAAGAAAATAGTGAGGAAAGTAAAAAAAAATTGTAAAAACATTAAGTGCTACTGATATTTTATTTCTGAAGGCAGTCTGCATCTACTTGATATTATATGAATGTTTGATAATTAATCCAATATGCACCAATTATGGTAGCATGTAAATAAAATTAAAAATAGCCATCACATTAAAAATAAGTATTTTCCACTAAAATTCCAATGTAGGGCTAGTCAGATGGTGAATTAAATAGAAACTTTTATGATAATAAAGTTTTTGTTAAAGGTATTAATTAACCAGTATTATAAATTTATTCCTGATAATCTTCTGTAACAGTCTCCTGTCTTTTCACGTTTTACTGGTTATGACCATCTACTTCAGTACTAAGATCAGTAGTTGTTGTTTTGTCAGAAATCCTAGTTCAGTAGTCAGAGTTAAAAATTATAAAAATAACTACTCCCAAAAATCTCCATTAAAATCAAGATTCATCTGCCTTAAACAACAATATCAGATGTTAAACATTTTCTTGATGAGAAAAAGCCATCATTCAATATTTTGTGGGTAGAGGTTAAGTGGGAAATTATGCAAAGTTAAAATTCAGTACCCCCAGAATTTAGATTTCTGAAATACAGGGGACAGCCACGTGGAACTTCCAAAAATTACAACTCAAATCAGAAACTAGCTCTTCTAAATTATCTTTGTATCTAAAGAAAAGAAAACCAACAACTACTGAAATACAGGTTTTAGTTAATAAGTTACTGTTGACACATCACTTTTTGTTCACTGAAATTGCTTAACATCCAGAACCCTTGGTTTTATAGATCTTCATAAATATTTATTCTAGTAAGACTAATTTTTAAAATTCTAAGCATTATCTAGGAGACTGACAATCTAAGTATACCATAAAAAAACCTGTCCCATACAATTAATGAAAACGTAAGAGCACAGCTAGTTAGACTGTTTTTACTACTGCATTTCAAGATTTATTTAAATTTACACAAAATGTTTACCCCCAAGTTTTATACACCTGCCTTGAAATTTTGGGAAAAAAAATTAAGTACATACCCGCACTCCTGAGGTGAAATGTCCTGTTCCTGACGAATCCTAAAGATGATAATGCAGTGAAATAATCCAAACAGGGGAAGTCAATCCAAAAGAGAATAGTCCAGCAAGGAAAAATATATCCAATGTTATAAGAAATTCATGGTGTAGGGGGACATAGAAAATGTTTATACAATTATAAACTTTAAACATCAGTAGCAAGTCCAAAATTTAAAAATTATTTCACCACAGTGTATGCAAAAAATTTTTTGATTGTGCAATGGTGAGGCACAGTAAAGAAACATTTTAATTTATTATGTTCCAATGCCAGTGTGTTATTAAAAAAATAGAAAACCAAAAAAAGTTAAATCAAAATGAAATCTAGAAGTAAAGTTCCCAAAATAAAGTGGTCTTCTATGACCTGGATTCATCATCCATAGACATGGCTGGGAGGGGGCATATTAGCCTGCTTTTAAAGAAGTAGGTTCCCGATGTATTATTTTTCACAATTAATATGTCCCAGTTACACAGTATAAACATTTTTTGCTAAATTATTCGTGACGAGATAAACATATAAAATATATTCAATTTATATTGCTATAGATGTCAAGCTACGTATTTTCAATTTGTGTGAGCTATAAATGATTAGGCCACCGCGGATTATTCTCCATTTTTGGATTGACTTCCCTGCTAAAAGATGTTTATTTGCTGATATTCTCATTATCTTAGGACTCTTCAGGAAACTGACATATCACATCAGGAGTGCGGGTATAAACTTACTTCTTCTATGTGGGCTTTGCCCCCTCATACCCTTGCACCCATTACTGAGAAAAAATATAGAACATTCTTTCTGTTTTGGAAAAATTCACTGAAAAAAAAAAAAACCCTACAGTTTTTAGCACTACAAATTCAACACAGTCCCGTCTGCAAATATGCCCAATTCACCCACCAAAAGCTAAACAAAAATTGATACAATAAACAATACAATTAAGGGACAGTCACAGTTACAGGTGACATGCAGAGTAATGTACAACAACACCTAGGCACAACGGAGCCGAATGTGCAAGGGAACTAGCAGGGTCTATTATGTCTAGGTATTGAGAACAAAGAAACAAAAGGCAGGACTCACCGGTAGCTGTGAACTCCCTTGGTTATTCTAAGAGAATGTAATATTCTTTAGGATAGTTTCCAGTGGGAGAATTAAATATTTTGCAAAAGTAAATAATCCGCGGATTACTTTTAGTCTGCAAACTAAGATTTAGTATACGGATCAAAATCCGGCCCATCAGAATAATTCTCACAACACAACCAGGTGGACAAAAATAGAAAACCATACTAACAGACCTGACAGCACAAAGTAAAATTTAACTGGGCCAACTAACAATTAGTGCGCAGACTAAAGATGGCCAGCCAAGTATGCAGCAAGGCCATGCAAGTCCCAAAACACCCCTCTAAAAACTAAAAGCAAAGGGCAAAAGAAAAAAGAAAAAGAAAACAAGAAAGAAAAACAAAGGAGCAAAAAGAAAAGAAAAAGGAAAGAAAGAAAACAGGAAAAATTCAAAAGAACCAAAACACTGACATGAACTTTTAAAGTGATTTGAATACTACCTCACCTATGCAGCAACATATTTTCTTAAATTGAACCAAACATCAGCTCTCATCACAAATGCTAGTCCATAGAAGAAACTAACAGAAAAAAAATATTAAAAGTCTATGGTAGCAAACAAATGCAAACCAATCCTTAAATAATTATTCAAAATACATTTGCATTTGGATGACTCAAAATGACATAGCTAATTTTCTTCCTAAATGTCCTAGAACAGACTTTGGCCATCAAAGTTCAAATTGGAACTGTTAAGACTTAATCTAGCCCTTTAAAAATGGCTATTTATAGACAGTCTCATACACTGTTATCTAGGCCATAGTTAAGCTGCTTCTCAAACTTTAGCTATCACCAACTTTGTTGTATTATGCAGTGAAAACAGAGCAATATAAAAACAACAACATTTGACCGCTAAAGACAGTGGTATTTCATTTAAAGAACACAGAACAAGTGTTGTGATGGTTACAAACAGCTATACTGGACTAGTTTTCATAATAAAATTATAATACTGACACCATTTTCTACTCATATACAAAATATAAGCCCCCAGTTTTAACAAAATGAATAAATCATCAATATTCCTACAATGGAATGCAACCCTGACTCTCAATTAAGCTATTAAATCTCCTAATATGAGAGTGTCATGGATCTGTTGAATAGACGAATGTTAATTTTTAAAAAAAGAAACTATATCAAAACTGCATTTATGTAGCATATTAAATCAATAATTAGCTGGTCTACACTATGAGGGTTTTCATTGATGTAGTGATGTAATGACTTGAGGTAACACAATTCATTTTAATACCATCAAAAATGATTATAAGTGGCTACTGCAAACTGACTTTCAGAGAGTACATGAGCAAAGTACAATAGGTATGTTTGAAGTAATGAGGTAGATATGCAAACCAAATAAAGTGCAAGCCTACTCAAGATACACTTAATTACCCCCTGAACATAGTAGTTTTACCCTTAAGTAAGGAAGACTAAGTGTAAGAATCACAAAGAATATTGTACTTTCCTTAACCATGAATATTAAATGAATATTCCTTAGCCATCAGAATATTAAATGAATTTCAGTTGCATTAATTCAAAAGCTAGCTGAGATTTGAGTTCTACTACACATCAGATAATTATATGTAGATATTAATATTTAACTATGCAAATGTAATTTTTCCAAAATAATTCACTGATGAAATAGTACTACAGAACTACATCCTACATGTGATTTACCAAATACCACTTAACAAATTTAATCTCTCATTGTTCACAAAACAGTTACTATAGTCAGGCTGGTCTCCTCAAGAATACACGCATGTAGTACTTCCTGTTCATCCACATCTTCCCACTAAAGTGATGTTTAACTAGGCTATCATTCCTAATCTTTTCCATATCCTGTAAAATCCTAATCTTCCTTCAACAGTCTACCTCCTCTGTCATCTTTAGGAGACTTCCATTGTCCCTCCAACATCTTCACCAAAGATTTGCTCTGTAACCCCTACAAGAATGTGGAAAACCTTTGAACTATTACAGTATATTATATCAAGCATATGGTTATATAGTGCTCTGTTTTATTCAACACTTGCATCTACTGAGCTTTTCAAGGAGAAGAACTATGTATTTTACTTCTCTTGTATACTTTATGATACCTAACACAGAGCTGGCCACAGAACACACAAAATTTAAGGAAAAAATGATAAACCAAGATTTTTTGTGTTCTTCTTCAATCTCTAACCCTATCTCTGTCCCCAAGAAACAATCTTTCGAAGAAGTCCACTTGGGTAGGAAAATGGTTATTAGAAAAGGGGAAGAAGTTACCCTAGCACTAAAAAAAGATGTAAGCAGAAATTTCAGTAGAGAATATATACGTGTCCAGTAGATAAATGATATTTAGTAGAGTGTCCAGTGCAGGGGAGGTTGAATAATTATATAAAATATAGTTTACCATAAACAATACAACAAAATAAATACAAGCTTGGGAGCCAAGAAAATCTCCCATATGGTTTTATGTTTTAGGAATCCATGCAAATGAAATAAGTAAAACAGAGAAACCAAAAAAGGCAGATACTGGGATACAAAGAAAAGTTCGACAGCAACCTTTGTTCTGTGCTTTCCAGACTTCTCTGTAGGCATTTTTAGTAATGTACTGAATAACAGTTACAACGGATTAATTTGTAATTTCTGAAAAATATTTTATTTAAAGGGCCAGGTGGGGAAAATGGTAGAATAAAAGATCTTAAGAGAAGTCTAAAATGATTAGTTTTGACAATGGACCCCAGAGGCCAGGGATTTAATTCAATGGTTTCAGCACCTGCTACACAAATGCAAGGTCCTGAGTTCCATTCTCCATACCCTCCCCCAAAAGAGAGAATAAAGTAAAATCAAATGGACTTGGAACTCAATTTTCTGCCCACTCTGTTAGCCAGTTGGGAATATTAGTATTCATTCACATTAAAACATGTCAATAGTGTTCTAAAAAAATCAATCAAGTGTGCAAGATTAATTTTTATAAATAATGCTTTCTGGGAACCATGCATACAATCTACAGACCTAAAACTTCACAACAAACACTTTAAGATAATCCATGCCTGTAATATCACTATAAAACAGAAATGAGGAACTGCTATAGTATAAAGGGTATGACTTAGTAGGTAATACAGGAGTTATATAATGGTAACAGAGTAATCACGAAGAACTTGGAGTAAGAAAACTATTCATGGGATAACAAACTTGAGATCTTAAAAAAAAAAAAAAACGGCTAAGAGTTGGTGAAAAAAAAAAAAAGAAAAACATTCTAAGTAGGATGGGGAAAAAATAGCAAGAGACAGAAATAAATATAGTTTTCCTTGCTCACTTAGGAAAGAGACGATTACACCAGAAAACTCCAAATGAAGCTGTAAGCGCTTTCATACGTGGCTAACATAATACGCAGCCCTGAAGTGACAAGCGAAGATGAGGGCTCATGGGATTCTAACTAGTTCCTTAGACATCGCCAATTATATCACATATGACCTCCAATACTATGAAAGAATATGCAGACATTTAATTGATCTTGCAGGATTATTTATTATCAAGATAAAGTGGAAGAATTTGTCTTATTGAAATTTAAACAAAAAAGAGCAAAATGGGGTACACCTCACACTGTATTTTAACCTTATTAGAAATTCCAAAGTTCAAAATACATTGCCTACTAATATGCATTTAAGAAGAAAGCTGGAGGCTTTGACAAAGTGACTAATTTCAAGCAATGAAATACCCCAGGGAAGGTTAGCAGCAAGACAAGAATTAAAACATCTTTTTCTGGAAAGTAAAGATAGAAAAGATCAAGAGAGTGACTGAATAATCTGTAATCCAAATTGGGATACTTTTCAGAGTACTCATATTGGAAACAATGACAAAGGACTAAAGTATATGAAACCAAAGAGACGAAATTAGGAGCTAGAAGACTGCTAATTCTATTATATGACAGTGTCCTACAGTAAAGTTAGGGCCGCTGGGTGTGGGGGCTCAGGCCCGTAACCTCCGCACTTGGGAGGCAGAGGCAGGACTACTGTGAATTCCAGGCTGGCCTGGGATACACAGTGAGTTCAGGGCCAGCCTGAGCCACAAAGCGAGACCCTGCCTCAAAAAACTTAAAAATAAAATAAATAAAGTTAGGGCAATGGCGACAGGGGAAAAAAAAGTTGACAACTCAGAGAATTATGTTGAGGTGGAACTTTTACATTTACTTAGAACAAAAATAAAAACTTCTGTATAAAAGAACCAGAAGAAAAGACATGGCAGATAATCACTACATTACAAAAGAAAAAAGCTGACACATAAACATTAGGAGCAACACTGTTTAGCCCCTCACTGCATGTTTTACAGCCTATCATCCAAGACAGCCTTCATGTTCTAACTGCAGAATTTAAGATTCTTCACCTCTTTGCTTCTGGCTCTACTAATTCTCAATCTACTTTTACATCAGTTCCTTTTCTTTTTAGTCTGGTTTTCTTTTTGAAGTGCACACATACATCACTGTAGAGGGCCTATGTTCCCTGATTCCCAATAATAATCCCTATCAAAGGCATAAGCACTTATTTCTTTCCCCACTGAAGCTGTAAGTGCTTTGGTTAATTATGCTGCACTAGCTACTATGGAACAGTTATAGATACCTGAATGGGTTCCTGCCACACACCACTCCTGGATCAGCTTTATGTTTTTCCTCTATCTTTCTCACACACCTATATCCCTTTCCCTCATTACATATTTGCACAGAAGACACTTTCTTCCATAATCTTTATTTCTGAACACTTGGAGAATCAAGCTACCAATCCTGGGGATCTAGCTGCACTACACAGTGGCTAAAGAAAGCAGGGCACAGCTTTAGGAAATGGAACTAAAACAGATTCTAATGGAAAACACTGAGAAAAAAAAAGCGGGATCATACTTATGTTTTGACTCTTTCCTACGTTCCAAACTGTCACAGCAAGAAGCTTTAGCCTTTGCAGAATATTATGCTGTATTTTTAAAATTATTCTACTGGCTGCCCAGCATAAAACAGCATTTCTCAAGTTGCTGTATTACGTCATAGTAGGGGAAGGCACAGAGAAGGAACCGAACCCCTCTAGGGATCTTCTGTTTTGTATTTTCATAAGCATTTTAAAAATTCAACACAAGCATCTAACTGACAAAAACACTACCATGGAATTTCTGTGCACCACCTGAATTTGGATGTACTGAGAAATTAACATAAATGAATGAAATGAAAAACAAATGTCAAAGGACACTTGTACATGAATGAAGCATTCACAGTAACAGAAAAGGGTGAACAAATCATTCTTCTACACATGGTGCAGAATGAAAATATAAGTAAAGGGGCTTTATAGAAATTATTTAAGTCTGAATAATAATAGAAAGGAAAATATAAGCATACGAACTCATCCTAGCTATTCTTCTAGCTGAAGTGTAATCATTCCTCACATTCCTTTCTGGCTAATACTCCCAATGTCAGGAGATAATCCGAAGTAAAAATTCCAAATATGACACACACTAATGTTGATAGCAATGTGGATTTTTGTAAAAATGAGGACAGGGACTGTTTAATAGGATGTCATGACCTTAATATCATCCATATATACATATATGTAAGGTAGCATTTGACAAATATTTTGATTACCACAAAAAGTTTTTGTCTTTTTCCTTCATGAAAATAATATTAAAGAAATATGGAAATACAGACAAGTTAAACAAAGAAAATAAATCACATGTTTCTTACCCAAGTCTAAGAATTCTGACATATTTCTTTATTTCCTCATTGCACAGAATTCTGTTTTTTTCTCCTTAACCTGGTTGAAATCATACCATGCTATATATCTCTTACTTTAACATTTTTAAATAGTAATAGCTTTAGAGGATTCAAACTAAATCCAAAATAAGCTACCTGAGATTCTCTGGTTTAGAGCCAAGTGACAGCTCCTAACTATTTTCTGACTCAGATTCAAAATAAACCTTATGTAAAAAATCCAAGAACACTTTATTGAAGAGCACTTTATTGTTAATCATAAATTTCTAAAAGAAAGGGAAGAACATTTTGGTCTTTTAGTCAGTGAAGCCCTAGAACCCTGGTACTAAACTACTTATTAAGGTTTCTGTTTGTAAAGGAAATAATTAGTAATGAAGTTTTCTGAAGAGATGTAATGAGACTAAGAACTTCAAGACTAGTAATAGCTGAGTGAGAGGGCAGGTACACTTTGATTCTAAGGAGTGTAAATGGTTTCATTTATAACTCAAAGTACTTTATTGCTTATTATAAATGATCTGAAACCAATTAAATGAATTTATTGATGCCCAGAAAAAACTGCTATGTAGACATTTAAAATAACGAACATCTCTGCCTGAATTACATTATTAGAAAGTTGACTATTCTAACCCCCAAAAACTATATAAGCAATTAATAATTCACAGCAAAGAAATTCAGCATTAAACATACGTGCACAAATACTAATGAAAAATTTAGTCTTGCCCTTCTCGTAAGGCACCTGTGCAATCTTGGCTAATCTGTTATTGTCAATCACAAAACTGACAAGTCAAACTGAGGTGAAAATTTATGAATAAAATATTTCTTAAAAATGTTTTGGTCAAGTATCAAAACAACAACTGTCTTCTGACAAATTAGAAATTGTGCTTTTTAGAACTGGTTTCATATAATTTTAAGGGCAGCCCTTTTTTTGAGGTAGGGTCTCACTTTGTAGTTCAGGCTGGCCCGGAGCACGTCCTCCAACTCATGGCAATCCTCCTGCCTCTGCCTCCCAGGTACTGGGATTACAGGGGAGATGAGCCACCACAACTGTCACTGTGGTATGTGGTACTGACGGCTGGTGGGCCTGAGTGACCACACCTAGCATTGTGGTACATGGTTACTGGGGATCAACTCCAGACCTTGTGCTTGCAAGACAGGTGCCAGAACCACTGAGCTAAATCTCTGGCCCTAAGGGCAGCCTTTTCTAATGGCTGGTGATATCTTAGAAATGTATAATTTGCTTTCCACATATGATCCCAGAAAAATTTTTTTGCTTTTGAATGTTGCTCCCAAAATATCATTAGAAAAGTAAGCAGGGGGAAGAAAATACACATAAAAGAATACAGACAAGAATAATGCACCTCTGTGTAAATAAACTTCTGCATTTTAGATTATCAAAATTTATACTTAAGATTCTGCTCCAAAATTTTAATGCTACATGTACTTTACTATGCAAGCAAATGAAAGCCCAGGCTAGAAACTCCACAGAAATTCAATAGGAACAAAAGCATATACAGTCAAGGCAGCACTGATATACAACTACTCATCTCCCTTTCTGTGCAGAATTGCTAGGCATTTGTACCCAGGCACTTATCCTGGTCTCCAACCAGTTTAAGAACACTGAGAAACCCAACTTTTAGTTGATGCACTTTCTTTTTTATAAAATAATAATAATAATAATAATAATAATAATAAAAACTTTCACTCACCTTTGTCCAAGGATGTGCCTTAATTTGAGGGAATTTGAATTCTGTGTAGTTTGGGTTCATTTCTCTAATTTGTTCTCTTGTTGGTGTTCCAAGGACCTAGACAAAGCAAAAAAAATTACATACTGCCTCTTTTCCAACACTCCTACATATACAGTATTTGTTTTAATGCTGTAGCTTCACTGAAAAAACAAAACAAAAAAACCAAACTCAATGTTAAAATATATGACAGCAAAGAGTACAGACTTTGTGGCATACTTTAAAACTGTAACTGACTAAGGATTCCACACCATATGCTACAGGCAGACATCAATCAATGATTATAATGATGTTAGGGCTAGGTCATTAAAAAAAAATAAAGTAACTGTCTAGCTCTTTTCCCATTCCATTTGAAAAGTGGTTGTGTAGCTGCAAAAGGAGAAAAAGACTCAAGCTGAAATCTCATTGCTATGGTTATACTATATGTACTAGTTTCAAACAGATTAAAACAATGCACGAGATCCTAGGCCTGATCTCCAACGAATAAAATAAGTAGTTTAATAATTGAAAGAAAAACCACATTCTTTATCTAGAAAAAAAGCAATCTACTTGCAATGATCATGTATAAAATGAGTGTATCTTTCATGCACTTAGTAAGGTACAGCCAAAGGCTGTATTATTAACATGTTCATTAGGAGAACTGTACTCAGGTACTATTGTCATTCATTCCATTCAGTCACTGAATATTTTGTGTGTATCAAGAACAATATTTTGAACTAAGAATACAAACAAGAAATTCTCTGCTACAATAAAACCACGTATTTCTGTACTGAAAACATAAAGGCAAAAAATACTGAGCCTTTCAGTGGCCCCAGGGTTGTACTAGGCACTGAGCAAAGCAAACGGACCTGGTGGTATAAAACGGGTGTCAGGAAGAAATCTCAAATACTAAAAATGAGCACACTGAAGAAATCCTATGACCTAGTATAAAACAAGTTTAACAAAATGAAATATTGCATCATTTATAACTGATGACATTGCACAGAAGAAAATACTGCAATAGTAAGTATTTAATTTGTGGTGGCAACCAGTGAATATCCAGGACCATTCTGTAACCATATGGGGCCAGAAGAGAATTTCCAATTTTTTGTTTAATTTTCTAGATTTCATTAAACCTTTGAGAAATTTCATCAAAATCTTACAGTTTGTTCTTCAACAAATTCTCCAGGAAGTGAAAAGACAAATCACAGACTTAGAAAAAATTTGAAAGCATATTCTGTAAGGTGTCTAGAATACATACACTCTTGTAATTTAGAAGACACAGAAGAGACATACACTAATATGTATGTTTCATTCAGATGCTGCTCGCACTAGCCAAGACAGACCTAGATGACCAATGATAGATTTTTAAATGTAAACATACATGAAGGAATATTATTCAGCCATAAAAAGAATAAAATTCTGTTGATTACAGCAACATGAACAGCACTGGCAGACATTATATTAAGTAAAATGAATTAGTCACAGAAAGGTAAGTAGGATTCCCTTTCACTTTTATGTGGAAACAAACACTGATATCAAAAAAAGTAGGGAAGAGAACAGTGATTATCAGATCTAGGAAGGATGTGGGAATTAGAATGGATGGAGAGATGGTTAACGGGTACAGGGGTGCAGTTGGTAAGGAGAAAGAGCTTCTAGAGTTCTGCATTGTAGAAGGGTTAAGTATGTTTGACAACTGAGTATCGCACAGTAGCTAGTACAGAAGATATTGAATATATCCAATACAAAGTAGTGCTAATAACCATGACTATTACCTACTGCATACTTGTACCACCAAATGCTACACTGCCTTCCATAATATATAACAACTATATGTCAGCCAACAATAAAAACTCAATTAAAAAAGATACAAATAGATACTTAACCAAAGACAACATAAAAACAGTAAATAAACATAAAGCTTTTCAATACCATTAATGACTGGGGAAATCTCAGCTAAGTCTACAGGACACCAATTGCATGCCATGCCTCAACCAAGACAAAGAACAAATGAACTGATGCAGAACAACTTTCAGTACTGCTGGTGAAGATGTACAATGGCCTAGGCACCTTGAAAAACAGTCTGAGGGCCAGGGATTTAGCTCAGTGGTTCCACCACCTGTCTTGCAAGCACAAAGACCTGGGTTCAATCCCCGGTAACCCCATACAATACTGGGCGTGGAAACTCACGGCCAGCAGCAATCAGTACCACATACCACAGTGCCAGGCCTGGTGGCTCACGCCTATAATCCTAGCACTCAGGAGGCAGAGGCAGGAGGACTGCTGTGATGTGAGTTTGAGGCTGAGCTGAGGACCAGCCTGAACCACAAAGCAAGACCCTGTCTCAAAAAAAAAAAAAAAAAAAAAACAGTCTGAAAGTTTCTTAAAGAGTTAAACTTATAAACATATACACCATTCATCATTCCCATTCCTAGAATTTACTCAAGAGAAATGAAAGCTTATGTTCACACAATGACTTCTATAAAAACGTGCATACCATCTATTTGCAAATGCTGAAATGGAAAACCAAATGTTCAGCAAGTGAATGAACCAACAATGCTCTATCTACATGATGAAATGGTAACCTAATAATAGTAATGAACAACTGAATGCATTTAAATTACAATGAATGAAAGAAAGCTTGATGATAAACATCTAATACATACTGTACTCATGGAATTCTATAATTTTTTGAGTATATTAAAAGAAGATCTATCTGTTCTGTGTATAAGAGCCCAGGGGAAACAAGTTATAAACAGGCAACAGGAACTATTGGACATTATGAATATGTTCATTACCTTGATTTTAAGGTTATATAAAGATACCATTAACAAATTACTTTTCCCATGTCAATTATACCTCAATAAGAATTTCCAAATTATTCATATAACAGAATATATAAGGTTTAGGTTAAAATTAATGGAAAGGATATTCAGAGCTAAAAAACTATAGTATTATTCTACACTAACACTACAGTATATAGTGCTTACTGGTATAAATTAAAAGTAATCTAGTTAACTGCAAACTGAATCTTCTGGTGTTATTGAGAAGAAAATAAAGAGTGTATAAAATAATTTTAGCTTAACAGAGGTACTGAACAAGGTATCAGCAAAGGAAATCTCTGGTCTTGGCAGCTACACATAGCACGTACTTGTAAGACAGGAACAATTCATACTGAAGGGCTAAAGAAGAAATATAAGATCTTCATTTTCAAATACAGTACAGTATTTATATGCTGTACTTAACTCTTGATGAAGGGTATGTATTTGTGAAAGACGGAAAGGAAGTGAAGAAGAATGAAGGAATACTACTGGGCTTATCAGTAACTGCTCCTCCGCATCCAACTCCATCAGATTCTTTGACTGCAGTGAAAAAACAGCAGTACTGTGACACAAATGAGTGTTTATTAATATGTATGATCCTACAGCCTATTCAACATTCCACTTCAAAGTACAGTATATATCCTAACTGTGAGAAATTCTTATGCACCCAAAGCAACACTGTTTTATATGAGAGGCAAACAACAACAACAACAAAAAAAAAACCAATCAAACTAAGATAAACTAATAATATAAACTGTCATACAACGGTACATGAACTGGGAATGGAGATCGATAAAAGAGAGCTATCCACATCGTAAGGATGATCCTCTTGAACTTAGCGGTGAGTTTTACTCAACAGGATATACAGAATGACTGCCTTATATAAAGTTTAAAAACAGGCAATAAAAAAAACTCAGTTTTTAGTTTACATACAAAAAATAAAACTCCTTAAAAATATTCATCTCAAAAGATCAAGAGTGAATCTAGTTTGACAAAGACAACATAGAAGAGAGGCTGCAACTGGGATGCAGCAAAAGCAATGTGTCTAGCTTCTAATTTTTAATGAATGGTGTATGTTACCTAGACACTCATTTTACTGTTCCTTAACCTAAATACAGCAGTTCATAAACTTCTGTATCAGGACATATTTTACTTAAACAAAGTAACACTTTAAAAATATTCAATCAAATTAGTAATTGTTGTGCTGCTCTCCTCTGTACACTCAGGATTTTGTTAACACATGGTACAACACTCCTCTTTATATGCTCTTTAGAATGCCAAAAGGGATTAGAGTTACACTAAGTCCATTACTAAATGTATCTGTACAGTATGACAGAGATCACTTGCACTAGCCAGACATTTAGCTAGATTTTTTACAGGAGCCAGATGAAAGAATTAAAAGTTACGTTGTTTCATAAACAAGTCAGGATACTCCTTGAAGAAAATACTCAATTTCTGATGTTTTGTGGAAATAAATCCATTTTTTACAGATATTGCTCCATTTTGCAATTCAAGAAACCCAAGGCTGACAAGCCTCAAAGTTAAAGTTCATTAGTGGCAGATGAGATAATACAAATGTTTGTGCAAATAACTCCCCCAAATGAGGAAATGACTGGTGTTTACTCAACAACAAGAACAGATAAACAGGGAGTTAAAAAAATAAAAACTTAAAAAAATCTCTTTTAAAACTTCATTGATTGTACTATAAAAAGAATCTTGAATTCTTTTGAACTGTGTAGATTAAAATTTTAGAAATAAAGTAGTCAAAAAGTTTCTGATAACCTGAAAACATACACTTTAAACTCTATTCATATTAGTGTAACTCAATTTAATGAAATTTACTTTGAATGGTTAATAATAAGTCTTAGGCAACAGAAGACTAATATGAAATACAGTTTTCTTTTCTTTTAAGACAGGGTCTTGATACATAGTCCAGGCTGGTCTTGAATTCGCAGTGTTGATTTTTCCTGAGCCTCCCAACTGGTGGGATTACAGACACCATGCCAGGCCTAAGTACAGTTTTCTAATTGGCTAAACAAGATCCAAGAATGTAACACATCTACAACTTAATGTAGGGTGCTTCATAAATATAATTTGTAAAAAACTGTTAACTGATTCAGCAAATTTGACAAGTCATTTTTCAGGCTTTCAGAGTTATAGAATTGGACCATTAAATAACTTACTTACATGTGCAAACACAATAGCAAATGGCAAAATCAGTAACGAACACACTAATAGAATTGTCCACTGTGATCTTTTTCACATGTGCAAAATTTTCATTGGATGTGAAATGCTTTCAACATGAATAGGCAGGCTTTATAGATGAACATATTATAAGTAATTTTAATTGCAATTATTAACTGTATAGCCTAAGTTGCAAAAACTATTTTCGCTTTTGACATTAATCCATTCTGGGTTAGTTTGGAATTTCTCCCATTCTGCAGTTTGTTTTTACTCTTGATAATTTATTTTGCCGGGCAGCAGCTTCCTAGATTGATATAATCCCACATGTCTATTTTGGGTTTTGTTGCCTCTGCTTTGGGGATCTTAACCCCCGCCCATCACTGTCTATGTGAATGTCATAAAAAGTGTTTTTTGTATGTTTTCTTTTAGTAGTTCCACAGTTGCATGTCTTATATTTAGGACTTTAATCCATAAAGAGTTGGTTTTATCACATAGTATAGTTGAAAGTCTAATTTGTTTTGCACACAGATATTTAGTTTTCACAGCACATTAAAGACACTGTTTTCTTTCCACTGTATGTTTTTGTTGATTCTGTGTATCAACTGACTGTACCTGTGCAGATTTCAGATATTTATTTCACTTATTCATTTTAGATGTGTGTGTTTCTCTATTTTGTTCTACTGGTCTTTGTATGCCATGCTGTTTGGGTTGCCACAGTTTTGTAGTGTTTTGAAGTTGGGTACTGTGAAACCTCCAGTTTTGTTCTTGTTTGCTCAAGATTGCTCTAGCTATTCTGGGTCTTATTTTTTTCCTAGATATGTTGTATATCTTATAGTAGTTACAGAGATAAGTATGTTAAGGCTCATTAAGCTAAACACTTGAAAAGGCTACATTTTATTACATGTAAAATACACCTTTTTCAGTTTAATTTAAAAGGAAAAAATAAAGACTATTATGCAATTGGTGTTACCATTAGTACACTAAATATATACCAAATGTTTATCCTCTTAAATTGCTATTTCGGCTAGCACTGACAATATCAGCGTTAAGCCTATTAAGACCAGAACTGTTCAAATATAATCTGCATATTCTTTTAGAAAGTAAAGGTAAGATATAACCAAGAGATAATTTAGATAGTTTTAAAAACTTTTTCAGTTTCTAAAGTTATTCACCTACTCAAAATATTCAGTTCCTATCCGCAAGCAATTCTAGGACAGACAGACTTAGAAAGAAATCAAGAATAATCAGCAAAGATCAGCACAAAAATAAGCACAATGCTGTGGGAGGTCAGAGTGCTACACTGTACTAAGATGAGGGGGATTCAGGAAAAGTCCTAGAGGGTGAGTCAAAAGCTGATTTTACTTAAGAAATCAAGGAGGCCAATTAGTTAGAAGCATGCTCTATGCACACCAGGATTGGAGGTGAAGAATAATATAATAAAGAAAAAGAACAACAAACTGAATAAATATTAAATGTCAAAAAGCAAGCAAATGACATTATGAAAAGCACAAATTCTCAGTGCACGCTCATCAATAACTTACTTGTACTACAGATAATAACATTTAGACAAATCAACTGTTCCAATTTCTGGCTAATATTAGATCTTACGCCTAGTTTTTATTAGGTTTACAATATATTTCTGCATGATTTACTCCAACTGAATTATGTATCTGGAATTTCTGAAACTGGACAATTAAGGTAAAAATAACTGTTTGACATGGACTTCATTTCATACACAAAGCAAAGTCAAACATTTCTCTTAAATTTTAAGGTATGAAACAACTTTTTTCTTTCAAAACTTTTAGACTAAGAACATTCATTTTTAAAAAGTAATACTTATTTTTGATTTCCTAAACACAGATTCCTTCCATGACTCAAGGAGATTAAATTGGACAGAAACGTTTTAGGACTCTTCTATAAATATGGTATTTCACACAGGAAAAAAGGGGGAAATGCTACACTACATCAACGGGAAAAAAACACATTCTTACTCATCTATTTTAGAGTTCACAACTTTCCCAGTGGTCGAAAATGCACCTTTTCATTTGGTCACCATTAGAACACCAAGGTCATAAGTGGTAGAAAGATATGGAGGATCAGTCTGCCACAGCCCTTTGGTGGTACAGTCTAGCCCCCTCATCATCAGTCATCTCAATTGTACCTGTTTTCATCCACATTTTTTGGAATATTTTTCCATTTACTTAGTTAAAAATTTACCCATACACTAAAGAGAAGATTTTGAATTGATAATTATTAACGTCAAAGAAATAAAACAAGCTAAAGGAAGCATGTGACATAGGCCCTGAAACTAGGTGTTTCTTTCATTGGCTTGCTTTTTCACAGCTCAACACCAGGGGTCACCAAACTTCAGCAAGAGAGCTCCAAGAGAAGCTCTCTAAAAGCCAAGTGTGGAATATAATAAATTATACTAGAAATAAGTGATTCTGCTTAAAATACAGCAGTG
Source organism: Petromus typicus (assembly GCA_004026965.1). NCBI lineage: Eukaryota > Metazoa > Chordata > Mammalia > Rodentia > Petromuridae > Petromus > Petromus typicus. The sequence goes on from PVIR01016091.1 coordinate 19,955, forward strand.
GCATCCAATTTCCTATAAAGTAATTGTGGTCTGGCTAATGATGACAGGTCCACACTTCTTTCTTAATATATCTATCAACACCACCATAACCTGAATTCCAACTATAATGTACAACACAGCAGATTTCCTTTCATTATGTACTCTTCTCCTTTCTAAAGAGTAAATACCTTTCCATGTTCAAGATTCACAATAATGGTTATCTTTCTTAGAAAGTGTGTCCAGGCAGTACCACCTACAGATGAAATGCATAACCATTTCGATCATCTTGAAATTTCTGGGACAATACTTGCTTTGCTCTATTACCTTCAAGTGTCCCCTATCTCCTTTTAATTCATCTCTGAACATCTTGAAGACAGAGGTCCTCTAGGTTCTGGGCTCTAGCAACAACTGTTCACTAAATCAAAACACATATGTACACACATAGTTAAGGCAGTACATACCCTGAAAAACTAGAGAGACGTAAGGGTAGGTCAATACATTAAATTCAATAAATGCATGTCAAACAGGTTTTAAAGAAAAAAAAACTGTATAACAGTAACACTCTAAAACTATTGTATGTGTGGTTTAATAATTATTTTTTTCTTTCTTTTCTGCATACAAAAAAACTATTCAACTTGGAACACTACTAGGGTTAGGTGCTTATATTCTAAGCTTGACCAATTTATCTAAACTGAAAACTAGAAAACATACATTCTATTTCAAAGTATCAGTTTTCTAATAATGATGGAATTACTATTATACATTTTTTTTTTTAACTTCTAGAGCACTCTTAAGAAAAATGTCCCTGGAACTCTCCTGTAATTTACACGGTTTCCTTTTATGGAAGAGGTGGTGCTGGGCACTGATCCCACAGTCTTGCATATTGTAGGTAAGAAGTTCTACCACAATGCTACATCTCTAACTAACCTAGCTTTTCCTATTTCAAAATTTTCAACAGCTAAAACAATAAGCTCACAATATGCACAGATTTTATTAAATTTCTACATCTTCTCTATATGACAGCACTTTGGACATAAATCACCTTGCAACATCTCCCTCACTCGAATCACTTGCTGATTTCTAAAAGCCAAGTAGTAAAAATTCTATTGGCAGCATCAACACAAGTAAAAGATTTGGTGAAGAAAAGAGCAGCAAGAATGTCACATTACTAGAGTACAGCTCAAGAATTTGGGCCAAATACCTACTCAGCTTAGGAAGAGTGAACTAGCATGGGGGGCCCCTTACACGCCATCCATTTACTCTCATAACTTGATGCTTAACTCAGGCTGCTCTCCTCCACTCCTTTTTTGGAGGACAAGCAGAGGGAAAGGTATACATATGAGAAGTCCTTTAGTTTCCCTGTAAAATTTTGATCACAATTAATTACCTTCCTTAAAACAGGATGGAAACAGCAAAAGTACCTTTATTAATAGGTAGATGCTCCCATTCATTTTTTTAATAATGCCTTTGAGATATATTTCGTATGATGAAATCCATCTCACCAAAGTACGCAATGTGGTGGTTTTAGTGTATTTGCAGAGCTGAGCAACCATAATTGCTACATGTTAGAACATGTTCACATCTCAAGATCAAACTGTACCCATTTCCACTTGTCTGACCTTATGACAACCAAATCTACTTTGTGTCGTCATTATTCTACCTATTTTGGATAGATGTTCTCATGAAGTTACATAAGAGGTGATTTGCCTGACACTCTTATCCATTCATTAGCTGATGGGCAACTGTTCCACCACTTTTTGGCTATGAATGATGCTGCTATGAGTCTCATATTCAAGCTTTGGGTGGATATATGTTTTCAATTCTCTAGGATACATACCTATGAACTGAATTGCTGGATTACATGGTATCTCAATGTTCACTATTTTGAGTAAGAGCTAAGCAGCATCATTTAATAACCTGACCAACAAATGTACAAGGGTCCCAATTTTTCCACATTCTCACCAACTTTTTACTCTACCTTCTTATAACTTTGTCTACTTGAATGTATTGGTACGTTTTAAGTATACATTGTGATCATATTCTTCACTGAGAATTTGTACCTGAACATGATGTATCTTGATTATTTTTTTCCATTCCCCTGCCTTCCTTCCCTTCAACACTCCCGATCTCTTTACATTCATAAGCTTTATTTGTTTCTTCCTTTTACCTTCAAATTTTTTCTTTCCTTTCTTTGCTTTCCCTTGCCCAACCTAGCATTTTGTAGTGAGTGTAATGCAGTACTCACTATGATTATCAGTTTGCACTTCTATGATGTTTAATGATATTGAATACCCTTTTGTGTGCTTCTTATCCATTTGTATTCGCTTCTTGGGAGAACTGGCTATTTGGCCATTCTTCAATGACTTTTTTTTTTTTAAGACAGGGCTTTCTCTTTAGTTTTAGGCTGGCCTTGAGCTCAGTCAGCCTCAAACTCACATCACAGAAATTCTCCTGCCTCTGCTCCCAAGTGCTGGGATTGTAGGCAAGAGTTACCATGCCCCGCACTGTGGTAGTTGGTACTGATTGTTGGTGGGAGTGAATCTCCACGCCTGGCATTGTTGTATGTGGTTAGGCATTGCTGTATGTGGTTATGGATAGAATTGGGACCTTGCGCCTATGTGCTGAAACCACTGAGCTAAATCCCTGGCCCCTCAATTAGGCTTTTTATTGTTGAACTGTAAGAATTTCTTAATTACAAGGTATACCCCAGATATTAAGCATATAACCAACATATGATTTGTAAAATGTTTTTCCACTCGCCCTGAGAAATTTGAAAGAATACTCAAGGATTTAAGACCCTGTCTCAAAAAAAAAAAAAAAAAACAGTTGTAGGGTGTAGTGAAGTATATGTACACAGTATAGAGTGATCAAATCAAGTTATTTTATGTATTCATTACCACAAATGCTTAGCATTAATTCTTAAAAGCAGTTTTATACCATTTGATCAATATCTCCTCCTACAAAGCAGCCTCTGATAATCATTCCCATTCAATATATTTTCTATTTCTGAGTTTGTTTTGGTCAAGGAAAGACATTAATGTAAAAATCCAGTAAGGCAGTTATCACCAATATTTTTTTCAATTCATTTACTCATTGATTTATTTTAAAAACTTAGGCACCATATTGTATATGCGCTTCCTACAAGGAATAGATATCAACTGTAATCATTAATTCATTGAACTAATAAAATTAAGTTTCTGTATGAGTTCTAGAAAGCCAAAAATCACTGAAAACTGTAAGTTTCTGGCCTTTCTGCACTTTCCTGATGGAAAGAATCTACCATGGTTAACAAGTTTTTAAAGTAATCTATGATCCAAAAACTACAAGGGGCTTCAGTAATTAGTAATCAGCAGAATTTAAAACAGAAGATCAAATGAGGCATCAATACAGAGTTTATATATTACATACAATGTATATTACAAGTAAAAATCTGTACTACAATGTATAATGAATTGCACTTAGATTTTCTGAGAAATGAAAAAAAGGAAATAAGTTTAATAACTGGCTCCTGAAAGCAGCACAAGAAACATCACCAAATAATTACACTCCAACTGCATGTTTGTTCACAAAAGGCAGGTGATGGGATCATCAAAAACTTAGGAAAAAATAATTTTGCATTTATTACACCTTGACTTAGTATTCTCTACTTCTGACTAGAAGACAGTCAGGAAAGGAATATGTATATAGTTAATGAACAAACTATAATTTTGGGATAAGATACAGTAACTGAAACTATAAAATCCTTACTAAACAAAGATGGTGAAATAAGGTTGAAAGAAAGCAAAAAAACTGACTATCATACTCTTGATTGCTTTACCTGCAGCTAAATAAAACCTAATCTAGAAAGATTCCAAATAAACTTCCTATATTCACTACAGTAAGAGTTAGAGGTTGTTTCCTTTAGCTCTGGTAACAAAGTAACAATATAATCAGTGGATGTCAAATTGGCATTAAGGATTATACTGCTGTCTCGAAAGTAACAGAATCCTCTCAAAAGAAAAGAGCTGTCTACACTGACAGAGATGGATGAGATCCCGTCATTCTAACTCTCCTGAATACAGAGGTGGTAGTAATACAATGATGATGACAATGATGAGAATACTTCAGTTTCTAGTATTCATATACAAATTAATCACTTAAAAGCAATTATCCCAGAACCCAGGAAAAAGTACATTCTCACTGTGTGAAAGTTTTTATGAACAGCAGGTTTTTCCCAAGATTTGAAAACAGAAAATCACAAGAAGCCAGAAATTCACTGATTTGTCTAAATGACACTGCACAAAATCACCAGTCAAATGAAAAGACTAAGAAAACACTTATTTATACAAATATTTGTAACATAACATGGTTTACTTAACTCTTTAATTTTTTGTTTACTAACAAAAGACTGCAACACAAAATGATCAGAGAAAGTATTTATCCTTTTCTAGTTTCTATGACTGTAAAAAAGGACATGATTACTCATACAAAACAAAAAAAGTTCTTTTCTTTATTCTTAATTTTCACACTCCACTGGTAAAAATTTGAAAGTCCTCTCAATCTTTTCTTATTGATAAGCAAGAAATGAAGCCCATCTATATGGCGGCATTATCATAATAAAAATATTTTAAGGAGTCAAACTTCTTATATAAAATTTCAGTTCAAGATTTTTACAAGCTCTTACCTGTGTAAAGAGCTACCTGCATAGACATTCACATTGAAAAACAAACTACATAATTTAATAAAGTTATTTAACATAAAGAAACATAATTGACACATAAAATTTCATTTTTTCAAGTAACTTACTGTCTGTATGTTTAGTGTTAAGGTTTTCCTAGAGCAGGCAACAAATTTAAAGACACCTCCCTAGAACTATGGAAGCTACTGAAAATCTGTCATTACAAAGTGGGATCTCTGACAAAGTCTGTCCTAAATTCTTCCAATTACGGCAATAGTTAAAGTATTACTAAAACATAAGAAAATGTTTATGAAATGAAGTATTTTTCTAGAAATATTAATACATTTAAAACTTTTTAAAAGTTTACAGGAAGGTCAGTTTCTACCAAACTTTTACTTTTGCAACATTTTAAAACAGAAATCATACCTGGATTAAAGCTGATCTTTCCCTTCCTTGAAATTCATGTTTTAAAACTGTAAAGGGGTGAGGAATTGGAAAAACTATTGGTAAAACCTACAACATTCTCAGGTCTATGACTTCCTAGACTGCTTCAATTTCAACACATTTAGGAATTTTGCACATGAAGTTAACTTTACAAGTGTGAGCTCAGAAATTATTTTTTCGTGGCATTCAGTTCTAGTCCGTCTTATAAATTATGCTTATTCTAAACACAATATGTTTGAATTTTACTGTAAATATTTTGGGGATATTTTCTTGGCAGAGGATGAAGGAGATTAAAAAAAATTAGTTACTATTTGGTAAAATTAGTTCACTTTATAAAAACCATATTACCCAAGCTACTAATTACTATCAAGGGCATCTGAGCTAATATAATTTAATAAAAAACATATATATTTCAACTTTTCTTACTAGTTCCCAGGTGACTCCAAATTCATGAATGGGCAATGGTCTAACAATTTAATTCAATAGAAATCCTTAATGAAAACTACTCTGGTCCCCATTGATCCTAAAAATATAACAATAAAAGAAAGCTCCAGCTTGGGAAGTTATAAATTAACTGAGACAAATTTACTACATAAAAACCTTTATGAAAAACCTTCATGCTCTGATTATCCATTTTCATTTTGCTTAAAGTGTTTAATGACTATTGTCTCAAAAAACTTGAACACTGAACTGGGCAACTATTATATCATCTTTCATAGGAAACTCAAAACCAATCTTAAAGTCCTACCAGTTGCAAATCTAACCCAATATTATCTGATAATTAGATTTTATTATTATTATTATTTTTAAAGGTTTTCTGAGACAGGCTGGCCCCGAGCTCAGCCTCAAACTCACATCACAGCAATCCTCCTGCCTCTGCCTCCTGAGTGCTGGGATTACAGGCATGAGCCCCCACGCCCGACACTGTGGTATGTGGTGCTGATTGCTGCTGGGCATGAGTCTCCACACCCACTATTGTATGTGGTTACCAAGGATCGAACCCTGGTCCCTGCGCTTGCAAGACAGGTGCCAGAACCACTGAGCTATATCCCCAGCCCTGATAATTAGATTTTAAAGATTAAACATGGCACAGAAATGCTCTGTGTTAAAAGGTTAGGAAATTATTACAGGAGGCCTGTTTCTATAGCACCCTGAGCAATTTCATTTATATCACGTATTAACTAATGACAAAATAAGCTACCATATAATTTTAAAATAAAATTACTAGAAAAATGACACAATTCAAATGAGCATAATGTATAGAGCAAATAAATGGCAATATGCCCACAAAACAACAGCATGAGAAGATCAAGTACATCAAATGAAAAGTTAAGGATTTTAAAAAAAAAAAAAAAAAAAAGGGAGTAAGGAAACTGTAGTCTTTTCCTTGCTTTGGCAGGGCTCATCAACTAAGAATTTTTAAAAATTTGCATCAATGATGATAGAGAATGTTGTGAACCACAATTAAAAGCAGTATTTTAACTCTTAGAAATAACTTAGCCTTCTGTGAGTTATTCAAAAAAATAAAAAAACCTTGTACAAAATAATCATTCTATTTTGACTTTTACTAATAAAAATTCATCAAAATGTTTTCCCTTTTGACCAACAAAACCTAAAATATTTTATATATCTCTTTACAAAAAGGTTTGCCAAACTCTATATTACAGCATTAATTTAAAAAACAGGAAGATCAGAGGCTCATAGAAAAGAGCAAACCATTCAAACTTAGATCTGAATATATTATAGAAATCAGGAAGGAAATAACAGTCACAGGTTCAAACTTAAACTAAAAGATAGTAAGAATAAAAGACGGTTCTCATATGGTGATCTCTGATGGAAAACATTATAAGTTATTTAGATACATGCTAGAAAGATGACTGGTTACATATCACACAATGGTATTTTCAACATATTTGTGTACCTGGCAAAAGTCATCTTGGATCAAATGAAAATGTACTTTTGGAGAAAGAAGTATAAAGATTTACAATAACTTGATCCACCCAGGGATTTAGCTCCGTGCTTCCAGCACCTGCCTTGCAAGGGCAAGGGTCTGGTTTCCATCCCTAGTTAACCACATACAATAATGCTGGGTGTACTGACTCACACTCACCAGCAATCAGTACCACAAACCACAATGCTGGGCATGGTAGCTCATGCCTGTAATCCCAGCACTTGGGAGGCAGAGGCCTGAGGATTGCTGTGAGTTCAAGGCTCACCTGAGCTACATAGTGAGCTCAGGATCAGCCTGAACTATAATCCTGAACTATAAAGTGAGACCCTGTCTCAAAACGAAACAAACAAAAAACCTGATCATTTAACTAGTTGAAATTACAGGAGATTATAGTTCAACACAATAAAAACTGAATTCAAACAGAGAGTGGGTTATATCTCAAAGAAGCAAGCTAATGCTGTAAATGTTCAAAAAAAATTGGAAAACTATTTGTCAAAAAGATAACTGAAAGTCTCTTTCATTAAATGGAAGATGTGATATATACCCCTAGACAGTTTTCAAGCTTATAAATCTACGAAATTTTGAGAAATCATGAGTAAAAGCCCAAAATCACAATGGTGTTGCTTTGGCTAGACTGAAGCCTATAGAACCAATTTAGTGGTTTATATATAGAAGTTAGATTTTTTAAAGGTTGTGAGGGCCTTCCTCTAAGATCTTAAATATTAAATCTCTATAATAACAACAATGAAATTCAAAATCTTGCTTTACTGCTCTTGAAATGAAAATATTAATTCTAATAGTTTGATTTTGGGGTCATTAACAAGGGTGTTCATAGACCCAATAAACAAAATGGTATTGTGTAAGTCAAAATCTGATTTTAGCTGTTTACCATGTATGTACTCATTCTTTCATTTTGTAAACATGATATTGAATAAACAAAAATATCACACATTTGTTTCAGAGTTTTATCAGCAGAAAGTATATGGTCAGCAAAACAGAGTTTCTGCTTCTATCCCACTTACATATATTAGTGAGCTTTGTCTAATTCTATCTTTAACTATTCTGAATAATGGAGAAGCTTCTATTCATCAGACCTGCAATAGTTCTTACTGAAACAAATCAAAGCAAAACAAAAACAGAAAGGTAGAAAAGAAAAAAACCAAAAGACTAGAAACCAAGTCTATTCTTCTACTTGTTCTACAGGTGAATTTCCTATGTTAAGTAATCTTAGACCAATTTATTATTATTATTTTTAACTGTCTTGCATGTGTGCGTTATATTACTAAAAGAGCACCAAAATTACTTTTAGTTCAAAAATTGTAATTAATCTTTCTCACCTTGATTATTTCCACCAACTGATCCACACCACTGTCCCCTGGAAATATTGGTTGTCCTAGCAACAGCTCAGCCAACACACAGCCTGCAGACCATACATCTGAAGAAAAAAGAAAAGTTTATTAATACTTTGCAATTGTATTGAAAATGTGTACATTTTCTAATTTTACTTTAGTCACATAGTAAAGGACCCGGAATTTAGCTCAGTGGTTCTGGTGAAGGTCTCTGTCTTGCAAGCAAGGGTCCTGAATTATAACAATGCTAGGTGTGGTGACTCACACCCACCAGCAATAAGTACCACATACCACAGTGTGGGCAGGGTGGCTCACACCAGTAATCCCTGCACAAAGGAGGGAGATGCAGCAAGACTGCTATGAGTTCAAGGCTTTCCTGGGCTACATAGTGAGCTCAGGGCCAGCCTGAATTACAAAGTAAGACCCTGACCCCCTCCTCCCCCAAATCACACAGTAAATATGAGAAGCAAAAGATTGTGTAATCTAAAACAGGAAAATAAAAAAGTAAATCTTCTCTAATATCCAGGCATAGTAGTGCATATTTATATTGCCAGCTACTCTGGGAAGCTGAGCAAGAGGATTTCAACTTCAAGACTGGCCTAGAACAGCGATGGTGAACCTTTCAGAGACTGAATGCTCCAAACTGCAACTGAAGACCTACTTATTATCTCAAAGTGCCAACATTGTAATTAAACCTCAGAGGTTCTAGCTTGGGAGGAAAAAAAAAAACCATACATTTACATCTTTTGTCTTAAAAAAAATAATCATGGAGCTCTGAATAATACAAACAGCTTTTTACTGAAACATAAAAGTTTGCATTTAGCATGCTGGGGCGATTTGGCTTGCATGCCAACAGAGAGACTCTGTGTATCCACTGCTGCATGTGTGCCACAGGTTCACCACTACTGGCTTAGGCAATTTAGACAGACACTGTCTGAAAAAGAAAATAAAACAAAATTCCCCCAGTGCATTATTAAATTAGATGTTGAACTTATTAAAGGAGAAATAAAGCCAGTAAGAATATTCCAATAAAAATAGACTAGGATTATCAACCATAAGGTCTTCAAATAACAACACAGTAACCACAGTTCAAAAGTGACAAGACTATGGACTTAGTGTACTAAAAACTAAGTCAAAGAGACACACTCTGCACATTAAGCAGGTTTTTTAAAAGGAGTCGCAAACAAGGGGTTCAATCTCCCAGACTGCGTTTTAAGGCAATGCAAACTCTAAGGAAATTTTTAAAACTCTACATTATTAGACTTTTATATGCTGTAAAATGACTCAAAGAACTGTGCTTACATTATTATAAATCCAAGTAAAGGCAAATACAAAGAAATGTATTTTGTGATAATTTCCATAATAATTTACTTTTACATGAAGAGTTGTCAATCCTAAGAGAAAACTTTAAAAATATACCTAACACATGTTAATAACAAGAATTTAAAATAACTTAAAAGCATACATCTTGCCTTATCTAGGATGGTCTTAATATCTATTGCCATAGAATAATTATTAATAGTATTCCCTTTCTCTCTCAAAGTATTTAAAGATAAATTACATGGCTGTACGATGTAAAGCCTATTAGAACTTTCTGCAAACAAAAGCTGCTTTTCCTTTTTAAGGCTTCTGAGACTCTTGGGCTTTGTATGTAACAACAAATTATTACTTTAGGGAGATGAACATAAAATACTGCTGGATTTTCCCACTGACCAAGAGGTAAGTGAACAATACATAGAGATAACAATAATTAGAATCTAATATTGTAACATGTATTATCAAGACAAATTTGGAATCTGTATTTCAATGACCTTTTATTAACCTAGAAAAATGACAGAATTCATTTAAAAAACTAGAGCTGATATTTTCATTTTCTGAGTATGATAAACAAGGTATTTACTCAACATAGACCAAGCAATCTTTGATATATTGGGAAAATTGCTAAGGTGAAGGCAAATATGAAAACCTGTTAGAGACTCCTTATTTCATTTAAAGCCAACAGTAAGTCTACTCCTGCAGTCAAGTGGAAAAATATATTTCCTCATTAAACGTTATACTTTAAGTTTTAAAACACCCTAGGCATAGCTAATTAGAGAGACGGGACTATGCAGCAACTATTTTCCACTTTAATATAAAATAACTCATCCCAGAAGATAAGGTTAGAAAAATCGCAGGGAATAATTACACCTTCAGAGATTAACAATAGGGAATGCTTCCCTCTGTATTTGCCTTTCAGCTATAAATACGCAAGACAAAGAGTAAAACATCAAGGAATACAATCACCTGGCAGTAACAGAAGATTAATAATAAAAAGATTTAGTGAAAGTATTTATTCCTTGACCATTTTGCACTTGTATACCATGTAACACAGCCAGCAGCAGAATCAGCACTACTGACACACGTAATTATACTCCTTTCTCCCTTGTAGACTAAGTGGCCAACTACAGTCTGCAGAGGTCTGGGGTCCTCTGGACATTTTAAGAGGGGCTATAAGGTGAAACTATCGTCACAAGAATATGTCTTTTTGTACTGGCTGAATTGCACTAATGTTACTAAAGAAAGACTGAGTATAACTGCCAAACCTTTGGCATAAATGATACATGCTTTGGCATACTGCTTTTTAACAAAATAAAAATAACAGGTTTCTGTTTATTTGTGTCAGATAACTTCTATTTTTATCAGAGAGACAAAAACTGGCTGAAGTTGTTTTCTGGTTTTTCTTAAAGTTCCTAGTTATCTGTGGATTTTTATAATTTGTTTGTTTGGGATCTGTCGGCCTTTGTTTCTATTTCTAGATTAAGAAACTGTCTTTAGAAACAATATATAATTTATTCTTTTATTAGCTCTGTATTAATCTGATCATGGCCTTTCTGATCACCCTTAGTATGGTAAAGTGGTGAAGAAGATTACAATAACTCCTTCTATCACTAAACATCTCCAGTGAACTAGTAAAGATCTAATCTGAGGGGCTGGGGATTTAGCTCAATGGTTCCAGCGCCTGTTTTGCAAGCGCAAGGACCTGGGTTCAATCCCTGGTGACCACATACCTATGCTGGGTGTGGAGACTCACGCCCAGCAGCAACCAATATCACATACCACAGTGCCGGGCGTGGTGGCTCACGCCTGTAATCCTAGCACTCGGGAGGCAGAAGCAGGAGGATTGCTGTGATGAGTTGGGGGCTGAGCTCAGGGCCAGCCTGAACTACAAAGTGAGACCCTGTCTCAAAAAACCTTAAAAAAAAAAAGATCTAATCTGACTTACAATTGAGCCTGTATGGCAGGATTTCAACAATATGGTATCCCTATCACTTTCATTATTAATTTAATGAAATAACATTACCAATCCACAAATTCTCTAATTGGCAATTAAATTCATAATATTTCAAGATGATTTTTTTTAAGTCAGGGAAAACAAAAAGCCATACTAAGTAGGAATTTTTTAAAGCTTAAAAGTAAAAAAAAATGTATTAACCACCCATAATTTTATAATTCTATGAGTCCAAAATAAATAAAAGTAGACTAGGCAAGTACATACAAAATTATAAAAGCTGAAATAAAAACTAAAACAAAAAGCTACATATTATTTTCCAACTAGTTCAAAAGAAACACATTATAGGGCCAGGGATTAGCTCAGTGGCTCAGGTGCCTGACTTGTAAGACCAAGTTCCTAATTCAATCCCGATAACCACATTCAACAACACTAGTGGTGACTCGGGCCCACCAGCAATCAGTACCACATACCACAATGCCAGGCATGGTGGCTCACGTCTGTAATCCCAGCAGTCAGGAGGCAGAGGCAGGAGGATTGCCGAGTTCGAGGCCGAGTTCAGGACCAGCCTGAACTACAAAGCAAGACCCTATCTCAAAATACTAAAAAAAAAATAAATAAGAAACACATTACAGAGCACACCTTACTTTCTACGGCAATGGAAGCATAGGTTACTAAGAAGAAATTACTAAAGTCAAGGTGCAACTAAAAATGGAGTTGTATTCAACATTATATTCAGATTTAGTACTTACCTATACTAGAGGTATAATCAGTGGCTCCAAAGATCAACTCTGGTGCCCTATAGTACCGAGAACAGATATACGAAACATTGGGTTCTCCTCGGACCAGCTGCTTTGCACTAATTTAAAAAAAAAAAGATAAAAAGTACAGTCGATAAACTTTAAAGGAAACTATACTCTTATCACTCATAATATTGGATATTTATCTACGCTTTGCATCATGCCAATCATGAAACCAACAAAAAGAAAATGTGACTTTTGGATAAAAGACTATAAATTTTAGTAATATCATTATACAAAAGATTGGTAACTTCCAAAGAGAGAGCTTGTCAACTGTCATTTAAGGAAAAAGTAAAAGTCATAAAATATTAGAAGGGGAGAAAAGAGGTACCTTGCTCACCAAAAAATTTAACAGATTAAAATATAAGAATGAATACTCCTCACCCAATCTGCTTCTTTAAAAGGGAATGAAACTGTTCACTATTTTACAATTAAACTTCTTATATGGAGCAATCTCAAGGCTTATAAACCTAAGCTATTTTTATTTTTTCGCTATTTTTGTCAACTTACTAAGTATCAAAACATTTGTTACCCAATAAATTGTTAAAAGACAACCTTCAACTGTAAGGTAGAAATTACTAACGATCTATGAATTCTATCTCTGTTGTGGTAAATTTATGTGCTTTGTTATTCCAATTTTACTTCTAAAACACTTTATGGCATGTATTTTAAATATTAAAGTAAATTACAATTATTATCTTTTGAGGTGTCACCAGATAACCACTTGAATACAGAAAATAATATATAAAATAAAATGAAAGCAGTAAAAAAAAAAGGGGGGGGGTGTGCAACCATTATTGAAGTAATGGTACAGGAAAACCAGCAAAAAGATAAGTGAAAATAGTCTCAAGAACTCTGAAGTCTGGGCTTTTTTTTCCTTTCATTTATTTCTAGTCAATGAAGACCTTATAACTTATTTCTCCTTTATCATCACTTTTGATATTTACTTTTATCACTGTCTCCAAATATTGACAAAATCACCATTTCATAAACTAAAAATAGTAATTTGTTTTCAGGCTGCCTAAAAATTAAAATATTTAGTTTTCAGGATAATTGATAGACAACTGCTATCTTGAGAAAGATACTGCTTAATAAGAAAACAAAGTCCAATTACATACTCAGAAAATTCGCCACAGGTCAAAACTACAGTACACACACACACACACACACACACACACACACACACACACACTCTCTCTCTCTCTCTCTCTCTCTCTCCACACACTCTCTCTCTCTCTCTCTCTCTCTCTCTCTCTCTCTCTCTCTCCTCTCCTTCCCTCCCTCCCTGAGGAAACAGCCTTCTTTCTTTTAGAATGTACAAAAAGGCTCACTGCCATTCCCTGACCAGGATCATGGCTATACATATCTTTCTTCCTCAGCCCATCAGCCTGTCTTTGGGTTACTTCTTCCTCGATCTGAACTACTTCTAGGACCTGTTTCACAAGTGACGAATCACTCCAAAAACACTAATACTCTTTATTCATAGGAAAAAAATAAATAAACAAAAGATAGTCCTGTAAAATAATTATGTTCTAGTGTTCTTCAGAAGAACCTCTGTATCTGTTGCTCTGATTCAGAATTAGTTTTTCATTCTGGCTTCCTATGCTGAAGGCTTGGTTCTGAACTTGGCTATATTATGGGAGGAGGAATTTGTTTTGGAGAACTGGTACATGCATTGATCTATCTAGATCATTTTGGATTTCTTTACCCCTTCTCCCTCACCTCCCTCCACCTCTCCCTTATCTCCACCTCCCCCCTGCCTGTTCCCCCTTTTCTCACCTCCAAATGTGTCTTCTGGTTTCCGACTATCTCTCCTTTATTTTATTAATTTATTATTGAATATTAGGTGTCTTATACAAGAGCAACCATGCGATATTTAACTTTCTGTGTCTGACTTATTTCACTTAGCATTATAGTCTTTCAAGTTCCATTAAGTTCCATTTTCCTGCAAATGACATGATTTCATTCTTCTTATGGTGGAAAACATTCCATTGTGTGTATATACCAAATTTTCTTTATCCACTCCTCTGATGACGAATATCGAGGCTGTTTCCAGAGCTTAGCTATTATGAACTGTTCCACTATGAACATGGCTATACACATATTATGACAATATGACAGGTTTTAATTCTATTTACACCCAAGAGAGGTATTGCTGGATAAAATGGAATTTCTATTCTTTGGGGTCTTTAGTTTTTGAAGGATCTACACACTGATTTTCCTAGTAGTTGTACTAGTCCCTATTCCCACCAATAATGTAGAAAGGATCCTTTTGCCCTACATCCTTGCCAGCCTTATCTGTGTTCTTCACAGCCCTTCGGACTGAGGCAGGATGAAATCTCAAAGCTGGTTTGATTTGCATTTCTCTAATGGCTATAAATGAACATTTATGTACGTACTGGTCATTTGTACTTCTTCTTTTGAGAAGTATATTCATTTCAGTTGCCTACTTCTTTTACTGGGTCTTTTATTGGGGGGTAACTTTTTAAATTCTTTATGTACTCTAGCTATTACTTTCATTCTATATTTTGTCTTTTCTGTTGGTTTCTTCTGTTATGCAGAAGCATTTTAATTTGGTATCATTCTATTTTTTGATTCCTAATATTTCCTATGCTACTGGGCATTCAGCTGATGAAGTTCTTACTGTTCTTATGGCTTCAAGTGTTTTTGTGATGTTATTTTCCAGCAGTTTCAAAGTTTCTGTTTTTATACATAGGTCTTTGACCTATTTTAATTTGATAGTAGTAAAACGGGAGACAGACAGTTTAAATCTGCATATAGACAACCAGTTTTCCCAGCAGTATTTGTTAAAGAGGCAACCCTTTCTCCAATGCGTATTTTTGGCCCCTTTATCAAAAGTTAGATGGCTCAAGGTGCATGGGGTTTTTTGCATTCTTCTGCTCTAGTCCATAAAGTCTATTTTTCTAGCAGTATTTGAAATCCAGCACTGTGATCTCTTCTACTTTGCTCTTTTTGCTTATGATTGCTTTGGCTATTCTCAGCCTCTTCTGGGTCCATGTTAATTTTAGAATTATTTTTCTAGTTCTGTGAAGAATGTTGTTGGTATTTATTAATATGGAATGTATTAAATCTATAGATCTCTTTTGGTAATATGGCTTTCTAATCAGTATCAATTCTATCGATCCAAGAACATGGGTTGCTTTACCACTTTGTAATGTCCTCTTCCAACTCTTTCTTCAGAATTCTTTTGTTGTCATTATACAGGTCTTTTTGTTGGTTCAACTGATTACCAGATATTTAAATTTTTATAAGCTACTGTGACTGGAACTGTTTTTCTGTTATCTAAGTGATTTCCTTATTTGTGTATATGAATTTAAAATTTCTGTATACTGGTTTTGTATCTGTTTTCTTCATGTCCCCGACAAAGTACTGCTTAAGAGTCTAATGTGTCTGTCAAACTCTACTTTGTTGTTATGGCTTGTATCTAAATGTTCCCATAAAGTCTCATTAAGACATTTCCCCAAACCAATTATGTTTTTTTTTAAAAGGGGGTATCTTTTCTATCAGAGACTTTATAATTCTGAACTACTGCCACATACTGAAATCACAATACGATAAAAACAAAATAACTTTTATGTCTGAAGAAAATGGGCTGTCCCAACAGTTTTGAAACCATTGTGTGTATAATTCTAATAAACTTACTAGGACAGGTATCAAATTAGGAAATAGTAAAATGCAGACTGTATGACAGAGCAAATACTTGTAAGGAAATGAGTTTATTTATAACAGAATAGATTTATTTATTTTTAAAGAATCTCGAAGGTATGTAAACTATACAGCAAATGTGAAAATAAGAACTCACTTTTAAAAAATCTCAGAGGTATGTAAACTATAGAGCTAACTTGAAAAATAAGAACTCACTCAAGTATAAAAAAATATAGGACCAAGAATTTAGCTCAGTGGTTCTGACGTTCGTCATGCAAGTGCAAGGGCCCAGGTTCCATCCCTGGTAACCACATACAACAATACTGGGTGTGGAGACTCATGCCCACCAGCAGTCAGAACCACATACCACAGAGTGCCAGGCTTAGTGGCTCATGCCTATAATCCCAGCATTCAGGAGGTAGGGGCAGAAGGATGGCTGTGAGTTCAAGGCTGAGCTCAGGGCCAGCCTGAACTACAAAAGGCAAGACTGTGTCTCAAAAAAACAAAACAAAACAAAACAAAACAAAAAAGCAGAATCAATGCAAGTTATGAAGAGCTGTCATGAGCAGAAGTAGTAATATGTTTCCAAAAAATAAGAACTAACCAGAAAATATGTACAGGTGGTTTACCTGCACATATTTGTGATGATCAATGTTAACCAGAAAAATATATTCAATACTATCTTGCTGGATGGCTACTCTGTAATGGCAAGACAACTGGGTATGACATTTTTCTGTTCTAGTTTTCAAGGGTGACACATGGTATTATTTTAGGTGATTATGCCAGAGAGAAAGTACAGGGAAACTGCTTATATTATTGGGTATATAGGACGGACATTTTAAAAAGTTAAATAACAGAAGCACATGATGTTGAAAACCATGGAAATGAATAGAATAAGCCTTTCTTACTGAATTTCAACATAGTATCTAAAACTGAGTATAATGAATCAATAAATTATTTTGAACTTTATAGAAGATGAATACAGAAGGTTACATAATAGAGGAAAAGAAAAAATAGAAACTGCTAACTAGACATTTCATCACATTTTTGACCTGAGGTCTATTCTGGAGGACAAAGTACATTATGTAATGATGTTTTTAAAAAATTAAGTCATTAGTTTAAAAAAAAAGGAATATATAGCCT
>PVIR01016092.1:0-37021 GCA_004026965.1 Petromus typicus
AAAAAAAAAAAAAAAAAGCAAAAAACACCTCTTAGACAGAGTTGACTGGAGAAAAGCTACGTGCACAGCATTTGATAATATGAAGAGCAGACAGCACTGACGGATGGAGAAGGCAGATTTCCGCTTGCAAATGTTAAGAGTATCTCTGGAAGCAGCCAGAAAGGAGTCATCCTTGGAAACACACCTGATGGCTTAGGGGTGCAAGGGGGAGAAGAGACTTTCTCCTGGAATGTGTCTTCGGATCGCTGAGATTCTTGTCATGAACATCTACTAGCTATTCAAAACGAATCCAAGTCTATTCCTTGCTTGAAACCTCCTCTGCCTCCTCCTCTCTGCTCTATTTCACCTGCTCTTTTGAAGTCCCTGTTCTGTTTTTACCCCCCGTTTAGTGGCAGGTTTACCTGGGGCAGCGGCTGCACTCTTTGTCGTTAGCCCCAAGACCCAGGCATATGCTGCAACTAACTCAGTCGATTTTACCTCAGTACACATTCCCTAAGCACTTCCTCGGGGCAAGGTTGACATTTTTATTAGCAGTAATCTCTGCCTCCTTCTGATTATCTAGAGATTTAAGACCACATAATCACCCTCTGTCAGAGAGGGGGGCAGGGTGGAAAGAACAGGCTAAGAGGCCTCAAATCCCTCCTAACGCGTCTTCTCCCTATCAGCAAGATTAGTCAGCACTGTTGGGCCAGCTGTTCGGACCAGCAGTCCCAGCTGGCCTTCCCCGGCCGAGGACAGGGAGGCCGAGGCGGTGCTGGGACCACAGGGCCGCCCTGCAGGCCGAGGTCTGGGGCAGGGCCTGTAGCTGGTCCTCCTCTAGGGAGAGATAGGGACCCTGGACAGATAGGGACCCTGCAGGCGGCACCAGCGTGGAGCAAGGCTCCTCGGAGTCCCGCGCCATGCTGAGGCACAGCACCGAGAGGCGGCGGTCTTGGAGCTACCGGCGCTGCAGCATCCCCGAGAGCGAGGAGCCGGCCGCGGGCAGCGGTCCCCACCGGAGCAGCGCCTGCTCCACGGCCGCCCGCTCCGGCTCTCAGGCCAGCATCACGCCGTGGACGGAGGGCAACTACAACTACTACATCGAGGAGGACGAGGACGGGGCCGAGGAGAACGAGTGGAAAGACGACGACCTGGCCAAGGAGGACGAGGAGGTGGCCGCGGCCCACCAGGACGGCGGCTCTGACACCCCCGCCCAAGTGTCCACGCTCAACGTGAACGTGGGCGGCCACAGCTACCGGCTGGACTACGGCGAGCTGGCCAGCTACCCCAAGACGCGCCTGGGCCGCCTGGCCACGGCCACCAGCCGCAGCCGCCAGCTCGGCCTGTGTGATGACTACGAGGCCCGGGCCGACGAGTACTTCTTCGACCGCGACCCGGCCGTGTTCCAGCTGGTGTACAACTTCTACACGTCGGGCGTGCTGCTGGTGCGCGACGAGCTGTGCCCGCGCAGCTTCCTGGAGGAGCTGGGCTACTGGGGCGTGCGGCTCAAGTACACGCCGCGCTGCTGCCGCATCTGCTTCGAGGAGCGGCGGGACGAGCTGAGCGAGCAGCTCAAGATCCAGCGCGAGCTGCGGGCCCAGGCGCAGGCCGAGGAGGCCGAGGAGCTCTTCCGCGACATGCGCTTCTGCGGGCCGCAGCGCCGCCGCCTCTGGAACCTCATGGAGAAGCCCTTCTCCTCGGTGGCCGCCAAGGCCATGGGGGTGGCCTCCAACCTCTTCGTGCTCATCTCCGTCGTGGCGCTGGCGCTCAACACAGTGGAGGAGATGCAGCACCAGGCCGAGCCCGGCTTGGGCGGCGACCCGCGGCCCATCCTGGAGCACGTGGAGATGCTGTGCGTGGCCTTCTTCACGCTCGAGTTCCTGCTGCGCCTCCTCTCCACGCCCGACCTGCGGCGCTTCGCACGCAGCGCCCTTAACCTGGTGGACCTGGTGGCCATCCTGCCGCTCTACCTGCAGCTGCTGCTCGAGAGCTTCACCAGTGAGGACCAGCAGCACGCCAAGGGCTCGGCGCGCGAGCACGACCTGGAGACGGTGGGCCGCGTGGGCAAGGTGGGCCAGGTGCTGCGCATCATGCGCCTCATGCGCATCTTCCGCATCCTCAAGCTGGCGCGGCACTCCACCGGGCTGCGCGCCTTCGGCTTCACGCTGCGCCAGTGCTACCAGCAGGTGGGCTGCCTGACGCTCTTCATCACCATGGGCATCTTCGCCTTCTCGGCCGCTGTCTACTCCGTGGAGCACGACGTGCCCGGCACCAACTTCACCAGCATCCTCCACGCCTGGTGGTGGGCAGCAGTGAGTAACGGGACTCCGGCCTGCCTGGTCCTGTGCCTGAGCCCAGCAGCTCCCGGATCCCTCTCCCTTGGGGCATTAGCCTTCAGCCAGTCCCTGCACTCTCCTCTCCCTCGCAGAACCCAGCTCTGTCCGGGCCACGCCTTCAGCCATAAGATGAGGGTAGAGGTGGAGAGTCTGGAAAGACAGAAACACTGTCGTTTCATAAGTTACGAATACTTACTTGGTCCTAAGAAGCCTCGAGGGCAAATTTGGTCTTTGAAAGACTCCCCAGTAAGGTTTTAAGGCAGATTTACTGTTCTCTGTTTCCTCACCATCGGTGTTCTGAGCACTTGGTAGAGTAAAATATTTTTAGACAAAAGAAAACTTACTGAACACACAATGTCCTAAATGGTTTATGAACCTTAAGTATCGCCATTGTGTGAGTGATTATCACCATTTTTTTTTTTTAACGACAAATAGGAAATAGCTTCGATTTTTGAAGGGAGCTTTGAGCTGAGGCAAATCTGGCTGGACAGCGTGGACCTGAACTAAAACCCACTGCCTCTGTTAGAGTTATACCCAGTTGCAGAAAGAAACTAAAACTGAAGCTGTCACCTCTCTAACGCTCCTTCACAACCAGGCCAGACTGTCCAGTCGTAGAGCGAAAGGAAACATGGTTCCAAAAGAGCTCAAGTGTGAGCACGCAGCTCACGGGCAGAGCCAAGGTCAGAACGCAGATCTGCCCAGCTCCACACCCCAAGCCCTTTTCACTTCTGCACCGTCTCTTTCAAGCTTTGGTCCTGTAACTTGCACCTTTACTTCATTATTTACTTTGTTCTCTTTGTATTTGCCTTTTAATAATAATTGATCCCATTTACTTAAACACATGGATTCCTAGCATGCTGGCAAGAGCGAGGTCTCAGATCAATGAACAAATTGGCACATTTAGATGTGTTCTCTCCTGTTTTTTTTAAAAGTAGACTGCTTAATGTCTTGAAAGGTATTACAAACGCAAATAATGCAGGTCTTTTCAACATTACCACTGGATGTGTTAGACCCCACAGCCTGGTGTGGAATTCCGCTCAGTGTACCGCTGCTAGCAGTGTACTATAGCATGGTGGAAAGCACCACGTTCCAGTCCCAGATCTACCAGTAGTTAACTGCAGCTCTAAGTCAGTGTGAATGCTCCCACGTCCCTCCCGGCTTCCTCTAAGGCACGTCTGGCCGTGCAGAGCTCCATGGCTCAGAGAGTTCTCCTGCCAGCGCAGAGCCTGTGTACACAGAGCACTTGTGAGCTTTCTCTGGTGCAGGGTGACACTGAGCTCTCCTGAACGAGCTCTCTCAATGGTGCTCTTCTGATCACATTGTGAGCACTGAAAGGTCATCCCCATAGCAGATAAACCATGTATACAGATGGAGCCCGCGGCAGTTGACTTGTCCCCAGAAAATGACATTTACTTTGGAGATGACTCAACTAGGAAGCAAAAACAGCAAATCCCCATGTTGATATAATAGAAAGTTCAAATGCTCACTCATCCAACTGTCTTCAAGGATAGGCTATGTAGACACTGGATATAAGGAATGTCTTCATATTAGCTTTAACCCACAACTGCTTTTAACCTACGGTATATTAATATAGACCTGTGTGTTAGAATCACATTAATATTCAATATTCATTTTTAAAATATTTCCTAAAACGATCGTCTATTGATCTACTTAATTTCATGAATTGGGTAATGTGTGGTGATTATTCCCTATTTATGTTGAGATAATTTTACTGTAGACCCATGTTTTGTATACACGTTAGCACAGAAGGTGAGTGACCATTCAGTTGTCATGTAGAATATTCTGAAGTGGTGTTTCACTTTGTTTTGGTGCCATTATCCTGAGAATATTTTTGCCGACCAAATTTTGCACTTCTCGTTTTCCAAACATGCCCTTTACTAATGAACTTTGTTCTTTTGATTCTGAATTTTTTTTCTTAGTTTTTTTTGAGACAGGGTCTTTTTTATTAAGGTTTTTTTTTTTGAGACAGGGTCTTGCTTTGTGGTTCAGGCTGGCCCTGAGCTCAGCCTCCAACTCACATCACAGCAATCCTCCTGCCTCTGCCTCCCGAGTGCTGGGATTACAGGCGTGAGCCACCATGCCTGGCACCGTGGTATGTGGTACTGGTTGCTGCTGGGGTGAGTCTCCACGCCTAGTATTGTTATGTGGTTACCGAGGATCAAACCTGGGCCCTTGCGCTTGCAAAACAGGTGCTAGAACCACTGAGCTATATCCCCGGCCCCGACACAGGGTCTTGCTTTGTAATTCAGGCTGGTTTTGAACTCAGCCTCGAACTCAGAAATCCTCCTGCCTCTGCCTCCTGAGTCCTGGGATTATAGGTGTGAGCTACCACACCCAGAATTGTGGTATGTGTTTACCTGGCATTGAACCCCAACCCTTGCATTTGTAAGGCAGGTGCTGGAACCACTGAGCTAAATCCCCAGCCCTGATTCTGAAATTTATATCAGTATAAACTATAATGATTTAGATTATTGGTAACTTGTGTTATTTTCTGAGTGAACCTACGAACACAATAGGAATCATTTCTCTTATGTATTTTATGATAGCTCTAATTCCCACTTGATATTATTTATTAATCACTGTAAAAAGCTGATTGCTTTGCATAATATACTGGGGATTATTCTCAGCAGGAAGGAGAGATGACTGTGACAGTGATATAGAAAATGTTTTAGTGTTTATGTAGATACAAAGTAATATGATGCAGCAAATTAGGAGAAATTTCTCATACAACCCATCAAAATCCTCCCATCTCATTCAAGTTTGAGTACCTCAAATATATCAAGAGCTATTTAAGTCCTAAGGATACAGAGTGATAGAAAAAAAGGTAAGTCTCTTTCCACCATGGAACTTACACTGTAATGGAGAAAGACAGACACTGAACAATTTCAGGTACTGGTGTATCTTGCGTAGAATAATAGGATCGTGATGTAGAGGGTGGAATCTCCCTTTGACGGGCAGTCAGTGAAGCCCTCCTGGAGAGCACGACACTGCCATAAAGTCTCAATGGTGAGAGCAAACTCACTGAGGACTCAGGACCAAATAGCCACAAGCATCTGAGGGGCGGAACTGCAAAAGTAACGTGAGTCCAGAGATCTCTGAGGGTTTTCTTGATTGTATACCACATAATTTAAAAAGTGAATTTAAAAACATGAACCCCAAATAAATATATATCTATTTAGAAGTTAATTGTTGCTACAATAGCAGTGTATTAAAAACTACCCCAAAGCTCGGTGGCTTGAAAGATCAAGCAGTCATTGACTGCAAGAGTATAAAAATGCATGGTTTGGTGGAAATGGAAAGCTCTTCTTATTCAGTATCACTCATTCTCATGTCTGATGTTCAGCTGGATAACACAACAAGGGCAGCCAACGAGTCCTCTAGCTTCCAACAGGCACATACCTATGGCTGTGGCGAAGGGAAAGAGGCTCGGTGCATGCCCGGTCATGCAAGCACAAGCATCTCATGGCGTCTGTTCATATTTGCTCCGCCCACTGGGAATCACATGCCAGACTCAGCTGAGCGACTGTGAGATTACCCTCCTATGACCCCAAAAGCATTATGAAACTAAATGCCAACAGCTCAGTATCGGACAATAGAAAAACTTAAGTCCAACAATACAGTTGCTCTACTGTGGTACTGTATTACTGCTCGAATACATTGTTCTCATCAGAAAACATACTCACAAACTGACAATTGCAAGATAAAATAAAGCAAAGCATGACTGCTATTTTTCTTTCCCTACTCTAGAACTATTTTCTCTGTGGAATTTTCAGCCCACTTGAGACACAGTTTATTCAAAAAATATATAGAAAGAATTAAAGAATCTATGTCTGTTTAGAAAATATTTTTCTATTTTTGAACATTAAGAGTGATGTACCCAGATACAGATGTATTCTTATCACATAATATGAATATGGTAGCCATTAAAATTAAACAGTATGTGGCTATGTAATTAATATTAACACAGAAAGTTCTGTGTTTTTGAATAACCTAAGTCTGACTTGCTTGTAATAATCCTCCTCTCTTTGTCTGTAATAATCCTCCTTTCTCTGTAACTCAACTCAGGGTTTTAAGAGGAAACCGCTTTGTTATCGTGAAGTGTCCTGGCAAAACAATTCCTCATGGACCTTTTTACTCACAAATGCTAATAGGGATATGAGAAGGAACCATCTCATTCATGTCTCAGAGGGTGTTTGTACACCCTTATATACTAAGGAACATGCAAGGCACTAGGATCTAGTCCGTCTGCAGTAAATAGCAGTTATAGGGTCTAGTGGATATTCTTTATCACATGGGAGCAAGAACCTTTGCTTCTGGATTCATTTAAGGGGAAGGAAGGAGTGACTCCTCCAGTGGAGGAGGAGAGAATATAAAAGATACAAAAAGGTGAACTGTTTTCTCTTGGGAGAGCTTCTGTGTGTGCAGATCAACTGGCCACGCCTGGAGCACTTCCAGCCATTTGGGAGCTGTCAGGGGTGTCTGCGAGTGGGAAATGCAGGGTGCAACTTGTGGAGAACAGTAAGCTCTGTGATGAAGCTGTCACCACCGGCCTCCTGTGTGGGTGTTAAGCAGAAAAGGACAACTGGACTGTCAAGGCATTTCCTCCTGAGCCTTCCAGAGCAAGCTGAAGTTGTAGAAATCAAGCAGGAAACGACCACATGAACTCATTACTTCAAGAACTCTCTAAAAAGAACATTTATCTCACGCTGAGATACCACATAATTGTGCCCCAGAGGCCACACTCCCACTTTTGTTTTCCTAAAGTAGGTTATCATTTCCTTGCAAATAGTTGGCACAAGATCACTGAAAATTTATTTTTATTGATTGACTACTTTGAAGGGATTCATAGCGAAGGTGAATTAGTCAGGTTACAAGAGTGAAAACACAAATTAAAGTGCGTTTTTCCATTGCAGAAATAGATAGGAAATGGAAATTTGAAAGAGCAAAATATCCAGCAGCAGGTATAGCTACTGGCACTCGGCTGGGGCAACAAATGGAAGAAGGTTGTGTTACCAGAACTTTGGAGTAAGAACTAGAGTCTGCCCCCAAAATGCACACACACCTCAGGAAAAGATAATCTTGTGTAAATACTTTAATGCTAAATTTTTTGGGACATAAAAAGATTAATATGAGGCCGGGCGTGGTGGCTCACGCCTGTAATCCCAACACTCGGGAGGCAGAGGCAGGAGGATCGCTGTGATGTGAGTTGGAGGCTGAGCTCAGGGCCAGCCTGAACCACAAAGCGAAACCCTGTCTCAAAAAACCTAAAAAAAAAAAAAAAAAGATTAATATGAGTTACCTTTGGCCTCTACAATCCCAAGAGGCTCTCAAAGTGGTGACCATGAGCTTCCGTGTAGTTATTAGTACCGTAAACTGCTACTTGGTGACCTTGGTTACTGAGATCGCTGCACATGCATTTGGAATTTCTTCTCCAAGGACCAGCATTGTGGTGGATTTTCTGCAATACACGACATCCTCTAGAGCCCTCCACAGGAGGGCAACATCATCTCTTGAAAAAACATCACACTATTTTTCTTTCCTTTTTTAAGTTTGAGACAGGGTCTCGCTTTGTAGTTCAGCCTGGCCCTGAGCTCAGCCTCAAACTCACATCACAGCAATCCTCCTGCCTCTGCCTCCCAAGTGCTGGATTTACAAGCGTGAGCCACCACGCCCGGCACTGTGGTATGTGGTACGGATTGCTGCTGAGCATGAGTCTCCACGCCCAGTATTATATGTAGTTACAAGGATCGAACCTGGTTCCTTGCTCTTGCAAGACAGGTGCCAGAACCACTGAGCTAAATCCCCGGCCCCATACTATCTTTCTTTTCCTGGGGTGTATATACATGCTTTTGGCAGACTCTGTAGTTGTCACAAAGATTTATAAGATGCAACTGTGAAGTTGCTGCTAGGAGTGCTGAAAAATATTTGAGCCACTGTTAAATGCTGTTACGGAACAAGAATCAAGCCAGAGGCAGCAACTGAGACCTTACATATTCATCCCGCCTTCCAGAGTCTCCCTAACATGAGCCTCCTCCTCAGAACATAATCAGAAGACACCAGATGAGGGAACCAGTGGAAGGTAATCTGCAGGCTTCCAGCTGCAGAATTACAGAACTAAGTCAGGCTTGGGACTCAGACAGCAGTAGAATCCGGCACAGAGGATGTTAAAGTTGCCCTAGTTCTTTCAGAAATAGCCCCGTTATAAATGAGGAAAAGATCGGTAGGTAAACACTTAGGACTTTTATTCTGTCCTGATTTTGGAGTGGTCTTCCTTTACGTCTTTAAATTATGCTCCTCCTATTGTCCAACACAATTTCACTGGAACGTGACAGATCTTAGGAGACAGGGAGAGGGAGCAAATAAGCTGTGCATGCAGGCGATGTCACTATTATGTGACTTTTTGTGACTGGATTTAGATCCACTCACGTATTTGTAATTTTTTTGTAGCTCGTCCTACCTCATCTTCATTGTATCACTTAAAGTGTTCTACAGGTCAGAACAATACATGGATGAAGGCGAATCTCTTCAAGGTGGTCACCAATGACCTAATTCCTACTGTGCTTTGCTAATCCAAACATTCTTTGAATTCCACTGAGCAATTATCTTCAGAGCCTATGACATTTCCATAGTTTTCTTTGTAATGCATTTGCCTTTTTGAGGTTCCATTCAGTATTTTAAAGCAATGAAAGTATACTTGAGTTTGAGATTAGTACCTCGATTTACCCCTCAAGGTGGGTACGACCATCGGGATCTAGGTCTTGCCACTTAATTTTTTGTGCAAATTATAATTCAAAAGAGGAGCTCCAAATTTTTTTTTTTTTTTTTTTTATTGCAGCAGTAGCACAAATAAGTAGATGTTCCTCATGGAACAACCTATGTGCTTGATGACTGCCTGGACTTATGACCTGTACTCAAATTTCACAGGAATGTGAGTGGCAGCGCTAGTTGTACTGTACAGTACAGAACTATAATTTTATGTTCTTTTATACCTAACAATCCTGCATGTCAGTCATGCAAATAAAAGCAAAGTCATTCCGTTGGAGTTTCCTTTGACCATTTCTTTGTTCTGAATATTGTCCTGTATAGACAGAGCTATATACAATTCCTCATTTAGCAACCAATTTTAACAATCTAGTCCTGGGAACAGAACTCAGTTCTTAGGTGAGCAACACCTGTACAGTCACTGAAACCAACTCCTTTGAAAGGTAATGTGCATTGAGGCTTATAATTTTAGGCCAAGTTCATTCTTCATAACCTTCAATTCTTTGAAAGAGTTAGAGGGAGTATTAATTATTGAAAACTTAATTCCATTCCCTAGGATCACATTCCTAGATTTATAGATTACTGGGTGCCAAGACATTCTCCATACACCACTCTGTACGGAGGAAGTAGAGAATCCTTGTTGGGTGAGAAACCCGAGTACGGTCACTCGAAGATGTCAGAGGGGAATTTGATACCTGTCCCCCTAGTGTTCAGCAGGTCAAGATTTGCTGACCAGTGAGTGGGTTCCTGGGGGAAGGTCACATTCTAGCTTTTGAGACCCCAAAGTTAAGGAAAATATGTAGTAGTCAGGCAGGCACGGTGCTGCTGAGCTACATTCTGGCCCTAATATAGAAGCTTTCAGCAAAATGTAAGATTCCATTTTACAAAGTGACGAGTCAGTCATGGACTGGATAGTAGCATGGACTGCACATGTTTTGGTCATGGCTCTGAGCACGACTCTGGCTAATGTGAGAACGCCTGTGAGTTTGCTTGGGTTGTGTGTGGCCTTCAGTACTCCACACCTATGTAGGGAGAAATCATGTGGTTCACAAAGCCTGGAGAAAAAGCTCCATCAAGCTGAGGAAATCCAAGTTCCTTTTGGAGCCAAGGAGCAAGAAACAGATCATTTTCTGAATCAAATTACCCACAGGCAGAAAACATACAATGTAACTATATATTTCGAGCAAGTTCTTGGAGACCAGTTATACGCAGCTTCCGAACACAGAGATGTTTATTCAACTTAGAGATTCAAGATATACAGAAACATGTAGGCCATCACGTACATCAAATATTTACTCTTCTTAAGCCAACTCATTTTTGACTTTTCAAAGTTCAAGCAGCCTTTGTGCGTGCATGCACACACAGAGAGAAGTTGGACAGCATGAGAATTAAGAAGTTTAAAATAATCATCTTGTGTTCATTATTCTCTGTCCGCCCTCTCTATCCTGGACCTTACATGGCTGGCTCCCTGCAAGGCCCCTGTCCCTTGGCTTTCTCAGACATTTTGGTTCCAAAACTGCCCTTCCTACCACTCGCCTCTACCTCCAAACTCCTAAGCCTTCTCCAGGGAACAACAGCTGACTAGACAGGCATCTGAGTTATGAGTGGTGGTGCTCATGTGACGGGTGAAAGTTACTGCTCAGCTCACACACTGGACCAAGATCTGACTGCAGTTCGTGGACTCCTGGTGTGGCCAGTGACCATGCACCCACACAGGCAGGTTGAGACTCTTCATTGCCTCTCACCAACTTTTTCCCAGAAGCCGGGAAAAGGAGATTCTCTACCAGAGCCACCAGGCAGTCCCTGTAAGTTCAGCCCATGAGGACTTAGCAGGAATCAGGGAAGAACCTGTTTCCACAGCCTGCGTATCTAATAACAATAACACACAGAGTTCCTTGGAAAGGTTTTTGCCTCCCTTCAGCTGCCAGCAGCTTTAAAATGGGACCTGAGTCTGCTCACAGGTGTCTGTACTAACACTGTTCACTCACACATAAGGCCAGGCTCTCTTTCAGCTTCTGCAACAATCTCATCAGGTAGAAAGTCTCCCCTCATATATCAAACACGAGAATTTAGATGACACGCCCAACTCCTACAGTGGGAAAGTAGGTTCACACACACCACACCAAGGAGGTGCCTGTTTCCTTAACCTCTTTTCCAGCTGCCTCTGCTATGTATGCTGGTATTCTCCCACTGTGGGCAAAGGTAGCTGATCTCTTAGCATGTCTCCTAGCAGTCATAGTGCATCGAGGCCTGGTGTCCCACCTGTCCCCCTAAGAGCCACATCTTTCCCTTTTCATCGGCTGGAAGGAGGTATGGTTCTTATCACTGCCTCTAGATTTGCCCAGCTGGCTCATTTCTCCTTTTCATTCTAATCAATCAATTAGACTTGTAAGTTCAAACTAATCCTTGCATCATCAAAACAAAACCAATTTCTATTTTTAAACTAAAAGCTACCTCACTAGGGTCAACAGGATTTGTATGATTACTGCCATCAGCTGGAAGACTGTGGTAACGTTGCCACAAGTCCATGCAGCAACGATCACCCCCTAGAGTTGTGCAAAATATTCACAGTGTAAACAACAGCCTTGCTTAGAAACTCAAGCAACTTACCCGATACCTGAAGACCCAAAGAAGTACATGAGGCAAAAATTAAACAAAACATAAAACAAAATAGTCTCCAAGGGATTTTTTTCAGAATTTTCTCTAGCTACACCAATAACTACTTCCATGGGTATCTGCATTTACAAATGCTTTTTTAACATAAATAAATTTTTAATCAGGGGAATGTAAAGCAG
This sequence comes from Petromus typicus, assembly GCA_004026965.1. Classification (NCBI taxonomy): domain Eukaryota; kingdom Metazoa; phylum Chordata; class Mammalia; order Rodentia; family Petromuridae; genus Petromus; species Petromus typicus. The sequence goes on from PVIR01016092.1 coordinate 11,894, forward strand.
TGTGACAAGAATGTTAAGAATTAAAGGTGACTATATCCTCGAAGACTTCACTGACCCAAAAGTGAAAGTATATTTCTCCAAACATTGCTAATTAAAACACCTTCATGTAAAAGGCCTCAGTTGAAGTGTTAACAATTGTCTTCCTTTTAAAGATGAAAGAGAATGACAGAGAAATTGCATTGTGTCTGGTACTATGCTGAATGCTTTATATATTTTTAAAAATTTGGCCTGCACTAGAATCCTGAAAGTTATTTTATTTTAGATGAAGAAACCAAAGCTTCAAGAATCCAGATGCTTTGTCCTTGGTCTCTCAGCTCAGAAGGGTCAGTCTCAGGCCTTTAACCTCGGATTCCCAGGGTCTAAGGCCCAGGCCCTCCCCTTCCATGCATGATCCAGGGAACCCCTGGGAATCCCTACCACTGGCCTCAACCTAGGTTGCGGGGGTAGGGAGACAAAGACCAATATTTACTGATCATATATTATAGCAGGAACTCAACATATTTTTTTAATCTATTCTTTTTTTTTTTTTTTTTTTTTTGGTTTTTTGAGACAGGGTCTCGTTTTATAGTTCAGGCTGGCCCTGAGCTCAGCTGCAAACACTCACATCACAGCAATCCTCCTGCCTCTGCCTCCCAAGTGCTGGGATTACAGGTGTGAGCCACCACACCCGGCACTGTGGAATGTGGTACTGGTTGCTGCTGGGCATGAGTCTCCATGACCAGTATGGTATGTGGTTACTGGGGATCAGGTCCTTGCACTTGCAAGACAGACGCCGGAACCACTGAGCTAACTCCCCAGCCGTTTTAAAAAATCTATTCTTTAGAACAACCCATTAAAGTAGCTATTATTTCCTCCCTCTTCCATGTAACAATAGTATGAATTATCGTCAGGATTTAAAACAACCTTTCAATTCTCTCCAGACACAGTCTCTGCAGACAGACTTTCCTGCTCCTCCTCAGGGCAACTGTTACACTCCCCCATCCGTGCATCTCCAGAGACAGAGACCCTTCCCTATGTGTTTCTCTCACTTCCCCTCGCTCATGGTGCTAATAATCCCATCCTGCTTGGTCCACAGGTGAGCATCTCCACGGTGGGCTATGGAGACATGTACCCGGAAACACACCTAGGCAGGCTTTTTGCCTTTTTATGCATTGCTTTTGGGATCATCCTCAATGGGATGCCCATCTCCATCCTCTACAACAAGTTCTCTGATTACTACAGCAAGCTCAAAGCTTACGAATACACAGCCATACGCAGAGAGAGAGGAAAAGTGGACTTCATGCAGAGAGCCAGAAAGAAGATGGTGGAGTGTTTGGGTGGAAGCAATATTCAGCCCGTCCCAAGGCAAGACAACTAACAGTTCAGAGAACAGTTGGCTGGTAGATCCCGGGAACCTCATGGCTTCATGGCTCCTATTCCTCCTCCTTCATAACTGGCCTCCAAAGGACATGAAGTGAAGATAAACAAAAGACTTTCAGTTTAGACTCGATGCTTCATATTGCTTTTTAACTACGCTGGATGTGAGAACCTCACCTTACCATTGACACCAATATTGAAGACAACTTTAAAAAATCTTCAATTTCTCTTTTAGCTTCTTGTGGCATCTAGCTCAATACATATTTTTGAACTTGAGTTGACTTAAGATTTTCCTTTCCTTGAAAGGGGGTGTCACAGCAACAACTATATGAACTTTGGGGTCAGATCAGCCTCACAGGCAGAATCCCAGATCTGCCAGCTGTAGGGTTGAGGCAAGTCTCTTTAACCCAAGTCTTAGTTTCAATTGTAAAGCGTCAGTAATCACACATAGCTTGTGAGCATACAGATGGAGTTATTATGTGTAAATTCTCAATAAATGACAGCTGTGAAAACTGCTCAGTAGATCAGTGGTTCTCCCCTAAATGCAATGTACTATCAGTTGGGACACTGGGCAATGACTAGAGAAGTGTCTGATTGTTGCTCCTGCGAAAGCTTCTGGCCTTTGGGAGGTAAAGGCCTAAGATGCTGCCAAACATCCTAAGTGCACAGGATACAACTCCCAATGACAAACTCCCTAGTTCACAGTGTCAATGATGCCAGAGCTGAGAAAATTCGGTCCAGACTTAGTGTAGCAGCCCCAACTTGACCTACAAGATGTGCCAAGAGTTAATTCCCACCCTCCTTTGATATGCGACCCACTATCCTCACTTCTCAGCTCCCTTTCCCTACCTTTTTCAAAATAGGAGAAAAACCCAGACATACTTGTGAGCAATTGTTCTAAGCCCTGCGCAAAGGGACTCCACCCTGTGCTGTGACAAACCAAAGGGTGTTCGTCATTTCTCCTCTCTGTGACTTGGTTTTTAATTCCTTTCTCCTTTCACAGAGCTATTGCAAGTCAAAGTTCTGAAATCGAGCACATAAGTCTGCACTGCCAGGCTGTTTGCAGTGCTGACTGGCACATCTGTCCCAGAGCAGGATTAGAAGCACACCTATGTCACGAATAAGAGTAATTGTTGCATATTTTCAATGATAATCGCTACAGATTGTACACATCGTATATAACACCATTTAATTCTAAATAGGTCCTAAATTAGATGCTATGCTATTTATGTAGGAAGAAAGAAGCTTAGGGATACTAAGTTCTTTGGCTATGTGTGCAGAGCCAGGAAGTGATGGGACTGAGCTTCAGGCCCAGGTTTGTCTGACCCGCCAGGCTCATCTTGACCCAAGCCAAAACCTACAGTCCTCCCTCTGAATCAGCATCATCACCTACAGGTCTGGTTCTGACATCGCTGGGCCCTGGCCTGGGTCTGGAGTGGCGGGATATCTGCAGTGCTAATGAATTGCAGGTGATGCTATTAGTACTTGTACCAGTACACCCCTCTGAGGGGATGAGGTCTAAGTCCGTGCTCCCTACCCGTGAGGAGCCGTGTCTGGGAAGCCATGCAGCACCTGGCCAGATGAGCTCATCTCTCCCTCTGCCTCCAAAGGGTTCTCAATAGGATCGTGTGACCCGAGCGGGAAGGAAGACAGGGCACCACTGCTGGAAGGGTGCTGAATAACACATGGATGCAAGAGGTTTTAGCTGCTTTGTGCCGCTACATTGGAGCATAGCAGACTCAATAATTTATTAAAAAAAAAAGTCCAAGAGCAAAGCACTGGCAGGTTCATTTGTTGGGTGCGGGCTTTCACTGCTCCCGGATGGTGCCTTACTGTCCCCCACATGGTGAAGGGCAGGCTGACCGAACCCCATACAAGGCTGCTCTGCGAAGGCTTCAGTGTCCATACTCACAGGAGGAGCTTTGCGGCCTGATCTGCTCCGTGTCCCACTTCTTCATACCACCACAGTGGCAACACCTGAATTCAGACTATTCAAACCACAGGTAAACTTTAACTTCATGTAAACCATAATTGTTAAAGAGAAACACAGCCAGTATGCCAGGCATAGTGCGGCACACTTGTAATCCCAGAACTCTGGAGGCTGAGCGACATAATGAGACCCTGTCTCAACTTCAAACATCAAGTAGCATTCCTTTCTAAAATACTGCTGCTTATCTGACTTAGTGTCCTATCTTTTCCTTGCCTGGCATCCCTGTCCAACTGCCTTGAGATTACATTTCCTCCTCAGATGGACGAAAATTACATCCAAGCCCTAAAGAATCCACCCTAGCATTGGTTCCCTCAGCCAAGGAAGACTTCTCGTCCCTCCTGCCATGGGGAGGATGAGTGTGGAATCAGCGGGGACTGCGTCGGGCCAGACACAGCCGGCCACAGGGGCTGGAGTGCAGACGCCGCAGAGCTCAGCTGGCATGTGTGTCTCCAGCCTCTGTGCGCCTCCTGCATCTCAAGGGAGGCCTTGCTGATGAAGTCTGTCTTCTGAGCCTCTGTGGGGCCCAGGAAATAAGAAGGGCCAAGGTTCCTCCCTCTCCCTCTGCTTGAGAATGAGGGAAAAACGACCCAACAACCCAGCAGGAGCTGTCCTCCCAGAGAACAAGGAGCAGAGCCGGGAGGGGGAGGCTGGAGAGGTTTTTAAGGACAAAGGTGGAATTTTACAGGGCCTGAGTCAGGGTCTAGTGAAGGGCCTGGGGCTCCTCCTTCCACTCTCCCTGGCTCCATCTGCTCCGCCAGCTGTGCACAGCCTCCCGGGATTAGGGCGGAAAGAACGGAGTTAAAGCAAAAAGCATTTTAAGAGCTTCATGGTGCACAAGATACAGAACCACGATTGTTCCCTTTAATCCTTCAATCTCCCTGTGAACTAGAGTTCAGGGTGGTCAGCCCTGTAGACAGGGAAATGTGAGATGTTCACAAGAAACGTTTCCTCAAAATTAAGGGACATCATTAGCTTATCACCCATTAAAAAGAAAAAGAAAAACAGGTTTCCAAAGGTTCTAACTAAAGGAAAGTGGGCTTAAGTTCTGTTGAGCTCCAAATTCCCTTCTCCCAGGATGATCTCTGGCCCCCAAATCTAGATGAATGAGGTTCCTATGCCCCAGTGTTTCCTTCTTGGCCTGATCTCTGACCTGACATCCCTGAGACCCATGAGAATTCTGCATTCTGCTTTCCTCATCTGGTCTTCCACGCTGGGCCTTTCCTGTTTCTCAGCTTCCCTGCCTCGCTGCGTTGCCTGAGGAGTGTCTCTCTCCTGTCATTATCAGCCACACTCTTAGGCTCTGGCAGGAAAAGCAAGCTAACCGCAGACCAGAGCAGAGAGCATTCTGGGTGTTTTCTCACCTTTTCTCTGGCATTGGTTGCAGTGGAGGTTGAGACCTCCAGCCATGGCCCAGGGGAGCAGCCCTGTGCTTGCTCAGGGCACTGACCCTTGGGCCTGTTGCTAGTCCCTGAATATCTTCCCAGTCCTTGATGGTTCCCTTCATTCTGAACAGAACTCTTCCAACAATCTTTATTGAATCTCTTCCATGAAATAAATGTATCACCTGTTTCCAATGGGATCATGATTAACACACCTGCGTGTATTTTAAAAAATATTGATATTCCCCAAATTGCTACCAAAAAGGTGACATGTATTTATCTGAGAATCATTGCTCCACACCACATTATTCCAGACTCAGGAAGACAGTCTTCGGTTTCAGAGACTGAGAGGCAGGGCAGGTCACGATGATCGGTCGACACTGATGACTGGTACCTGCAAGTACTTGAGTGATTTATCCTTCCTGTCAGTCTTGCACCTCTGCCCTCCAGGGAGCAGCTTTTGATTATCCAGACTCAAGTTTTCTTATTCAACTCCATCCTGTCATCCAAATGGATTTTCAGGAATGCGTGCTGTAGATGAAATCAATCGGAATATGGGCAAGTAGGTTTGGTGCCCGCTGGGGACACTGAAGACTCACCTTGGCCAGGCTCCCCCACCATGCAGGTGAAGTGTATGGATTCACCTGTTCAGCAGGTGACATAACTGAAACCCAGAAAATGAAAGCCAGCTCCTAGAAGGGTACCTGTCTCCCACGCTGCTGCCCTTTCGCGTGTCTGCAGCAGACATTAGTTAGGTACATTACTCTTTCCCCTTTCTCACCACAGCTCACTAGCAACATGTCAATCTGTCAGACTTGACTTGCAAGGTTTCTGTGCCATCCTGGCATATCCTCAGACTGCAAAACTAAGCAAGAAGGACTGGAAACCAGTTGCTATTGTCTCTTGTTCTTCTTGAACATTTTTCTATATATCGAGAAATATCTGAATAAACTATTTTTATGCTGTTCTTAATACCTAGTAACTTTTAGTACGTGAGCTTTCCTAATGGTTTTCACATTAGCTTGTCAATAGAGTTGACCTTTTGGGGACAATCATCTAATAATACACAAATACAGAATACATGCCTGACACACAGTGTCAACCGTATTCTGGTGACGGATGCCAGTTTATGATAGTACTTACTTTTTGGGGTGAGAGGTAAGCAACCTCACTGACGTCCACCACCCATGGTGTCAAGGAACCCAGTCATTAGGTCGTTCACAAATACTTTAGTCTTCCTGGGATATGGGTATGGTGGATAGCATTTTGCCATCATTTTCAGTTTCTGTGTGGCTAAATGACTTCCTTTGGCTAAGCAAACGCTAGCCAAGAAGGCATAGAATATAAGTCTGCAGCTTATGAACATTTGAGTTCCAAACTTTCATAGTGTACTGTATTGACCCACCTTCCGGGATTATGATTGAATCTGACTATGGCATGTTCTCTTGGAGCATGCATACGTAAGCAAGGGGCTTGCTATAGTACTTCTGAGTCAAAGCATTTAATGGCTACTTCTCTATTTCAGTTCTCTTTTTCTGGCTTTTGGATTTTTGTTTTGGTTATTGTGGGAACAGATGTCAAGACAGCCCTCCATGAGACACACAGTATGTGCAAGAAACATACCTTTGTGAGGTAAAGGCACTGAAATTTGGGAATTATTTCTATATCCATAACCAAACCCATCTTGGCAAAAACTCCTTTCTAAATCAAAATTCCAAGGAAGATGAAATTTGTCTGTCTCGCAACACAGAGGTGATCCAAAACATACGTGGTTTTGCAGTGTTGTGTTCCCATCCAACACGGTGGTGGATACAAGTTCTGCTTAAGGTGCAACTCCAAGCATATTGCCAAGCACTTTATGCAAGTGAAATGTGGACACTTAGTAATGCATCTGGCTTACAGTGTCCAAGGTCACACTCACTGTCATCATTACCATGGAGTCCCTACGACAGTCTAGTAAGTAGAAGTTATTTCCATTTCATGGAAAGGGAAACTAAGACGCAAAGTCATCACATAATGTTCTCGAGATTTCAGATGCAGAACATAATGCAGAAAGGCTGAAGCCAAGTGTGTGTAAAACCTACACCTTTGTTCTTTCCATGCTGCTACCTACAGCCAAGTGAGGACTGCCAAGATCTGCGCAACACACTTCTCGGACAGCTTTGCCTCCTACTGAAGGTGTGAGCATCCTGACATCAGACCTGTCCCCTGCTCTACCGCTTGCAGCTATCGCAGGCCTATTTACTGGGAGAGGAGAAAACAGCTTCTTTCCCAAGCTCCACCAGGCCATCTTAGTCACAGGAAGCAAAAGTTGGTATTCAAGAACAGGGTTATGTTTTTCTACCATCTACAACATTCTCCACCAAGAGAGATTTCTCTCCCCCTCCTTCCGTTTTACAAACTCTCTAGGTTCATCTGTTATTTATTGCTATTTCATAAGTAGCAATAGATAGTGATGAGTTGGCCCTGCTCTGCTCATTCCCCTAGAGTTGCAGCGTCCAGACAATGAGGAAGAAAACCCAGACAAGGACGGAAACACCCCCGACCTCCACACACACACACAGCTTCCTCCAGGCCGGTTATTTCATTAAAATGTACGATGCTCAAGGGAAGCTCATGAAAGGGGACAATTTCACTTTCCTATGCCTTGGAAATTAAAATTCTTTCCAAAAAATAATTTGCTTTGTTCTTTGAAAAAAGCTGCAGACAGGAAAAAAGGGGTCAAATGAATAAGAGGGAAGAAAATGAGCTAAAGGAATGGGAATGTGGAAAAAATTGAAAGATACAAAGGGGAAGAAAGAAACTGAAATGGGGAAGGATGAAAGAAGGGTGGAGTTTTTTTTAAAGACTGGTTCTGGGCCTTCATTTACTCTGCAGTCCAGATGCGTTTTCATAGTTGTCCAGAATTTGAACCGGTACTATGTTGCCCATCAACCACATACTGCCAATTTATTTTAAAATTATCTTTATTGATACATTATGAATACATATCATAATTGCATTCAACATTAAGAGTTTATACCAGAATATGACATGACTTGATTCTCATTTTCCCCCTCCCCCCTGTATTCTCCCTCCCCCCATACATACAATCTTTGTTTTCTTTTCTCATTATTACTACATTTGTTTTACCCTCATTATTTACCCTTATACTCTTTCAAGTATTTTCTACTTCACAATATCAACTACACATACAACTCATTTACAACTTCATTTTCTCATACCAGAGAAAAGATATGATATTTACACATCTGTGACCCGTGAGGACATCCTCAAGGTACATCCATTTGAGTATGAATGACTCAATCTTATCATTTTTAATGGTAGAATAATACTCCATTCTATAAAAGAACCACATCTTTATCCACTCGCTAGTTGACTGCCAAAGATACTTGGAATATTTCCTCCTTGCATTTCAACTGACACCCTCAGAGGAGCCTCGAGCTCAGCAGTTCCCACATCTCAACCTGAGACAAGCAGTCACCAGGAGGAGGAGGAGGAGGAAGTGGAATTGTCTAGCTGACCTGGGTTCCACCTGCTGGGCTACTATTCTGCTTGGACTCCACAAATGATTACTGATGGTAATGCATGTGCCAAACACTGCTCAATTTCCTGCCTTCATAGAACCTCTATTCTAGAGGAACAAATTAGAAGGGAAATATATAGAAACTTAATGTAAGTACCATGGAGGAGAAGGAAGAGAAAGAACAGAGAATAAATGACAACAATATTGGGGTTAATTACAACTTAGATTGAACAATTAAGAAACAGGAACAACATCTGAAAGGTAAGAATGAAACTTTAACAGTACTCTAGGGGAAAGAACACACACCAAGTGCAAGTGTCTAGGGAAAGAGCCTACGGAGGTGTACAATAGTCCCACCAAGTGAGGACTTGTCCCACCCCTTAGTGGTGACCTTATTGCCCAATGTGTCAGGGAGCAATGAGGAAATCTCTGATCTGAGACAATACAGAGATGGAAAGATCAATACAATAGACTAATGGTTCTTTGACTGTAGGTCAAAGGATTATTGGACTTAAAGAGAACGAATTGCAAACAAAACTGATGATCGAGGTAGAATATTTGAAATTAAGTATATGGAATGGCTGCTATCCTTAACAGCACGATCGAGTGTCAGAGCACATTAGTGAGTGTCTGAAGTAAGGAAGAATACAAAGGAAGGTGAGGAGATGGAAATCACTAGACGTATATCTGGGCAGACATTAAAATCTGAGTGTGGTGGTGATGGAGAAGTTGGCCAGGAGCCAGATCCTACTTTTCAAGACACTAGAGAAGGTACAGAAATCAGTACATGATTTTGGTAAGGGAGAAAAGGGCCCAATGACTCACAATTCAAACTTAGTTTGGCACAGTGAGGGAAGAGGAGGCAAAACGGTCTGGAAGCAGCAATAGGGTTAGTAGTAGGACACCTACTGTATTACCCAGTTGGTAAGAGCCTCTAGGGAGCAAACAAGCATTACTTGAGAGGGTTACCCAGAGAACATTTCCCAGTGGGAAGCTAAGTATCATGAAGGCTCATCTTCATAACACCAGGAAGTAGAAATGGTACTGAGTGGTCAGGTGGGCCAAGGATGTCACCTGTTCTGCCAGGCATAGAATAGGCCCACATAATGAGGGAGAATATTCGACATTTGAAGGACAAGTGAAGGGTACAGGGAGATACTGATGACTGAGATTGGGATCTAAGGATTGTAGAATTCCAGCTGCAGAATTTTGGAAAGGTACGAGTTAAACTCAGAAAAGGTCATGTTAGAATAAAAGTCTGGGGGTAAGTGACTATCCAGCAGTCCTAGGCTTCACGTGATGATTTTTAAGCATAGATGAACCAGCATTGAGATGGTCCTGAGGTGTTAGATAGGTGACAGGCAAGAACTATGTGCAAAGTGGGGGAGCTGCTATCCTGGCTCCACCTCACACAGCTACTGCGGGAGGCAGTGAGCCGAGGAAAAGGTCAGTCTATCTGGAGCACCCAGAGCTTGGTGTTCTCTCTTTGCCCTGGAGATGGAGGGAGGAAGGTCTCCCAAGAGTCTTCCAGCCTTCTCTGGACTCCTGCTACCCTGGAGCTCATCCCTGGAAAAGCTGCTTAACCAGAATGAGCTGGTTTCCCAATCCATAAAGTAACCCAGTGAGAACAATTTCCCAGGATTCAACCATGTGAGTGGCAGGTGCTGAGCTGACCTAGCTGAGGACTCAGGCTTGTTCAAATGCTAACTTTGCTGAGGTCTAGTTATTTAACACCTCTGAGCTTTGGCTTCCCTGTAGGGAGACTGGAAAATCCTGCCAGGTGCATAGGGCTCTTGTAAGGAATCAATGGAAGAGTAATATGAGTTTCTTAGTTTTGATTTCTTCCCTTTTCTGGAAAAAAATTCTAAAGCATAAAAAGGTAGTTGTCTCCTTTCTCTCTAGCTACTTACCAACTGAATCATCAGACCCTACTATCTGGGTTCCCTATCTGAAGGAAAATTAGGAGTTTCCTTTAGAAGTGTTCAAGACTATTACTTAGTCCTTTATACCTCCAGCTCCCAAAGGCCCAAGGTGAAATCTTGCCTAACTGGAAGCCAAGAAAGACTGGAATTTGAAACTGACATTAGGCTTAGTGGTCTAAACAAACCTAAAAGGAGTTCAATTCCACAACACGGGGCAGAAGAGAGAGCTGGGCTCTACATGGAAATGGCAAGATTTATATGGTACCTAAGGCAGACCTGAGGACATGCAGGGCTCCTGCTGGGATAGCTCCCAGCCTTGTCACTGTTGGCTGTTTTTCAACCTGAAGGTCAAGGGCACCACGTCAAACACAGAGCAAATACATTGCACATTTTTTTCTCCCAACTTGTTCTTGGCTCAGTGTGCAAGGCCACCTGTTCCAGATGCAGTCACACAGCTCCTAAGTCAAGGCTGGCGCCACACAGGTGTCCTTGGAAGTTGCTTTACCCTTTCAGCACGGGGGGTGACAGCTGCCTTTGGTGTTGCTGCCTTGCCAGATTCTGTGGGTCACCCAGGTGAAGTCACCTTGTACCTGGTGCTACCTTTTCCCATTTATCCTCAATGTAGGCTCCAAATTCCAAGCTCCTCCTCTCCCCTCACTCCTCACGATTCAGAGCCAAACAGTCAGCTTCTACCTAGGATTCCAAGCGAAGCCAGCTGCCATGCTCTGAGGACATTCAAAAGGCCAGTGGAGTAGCATGTGCACCAATGAATCCAGTCAATACCCAGAAGGAAATGAAGTCCTGCCCCCACCCCACCCGAAGAGAAAGCCCAGAAGCAGGACCTGCATCCCCAGAGCTTCCACACCAGCTGAGAAGCGCAGCAAACTCATGAGAACCCTGAAGTGCAGAGCCACCCAGATGAAGTTTCATGTTATGAAAATAATGTGAGACATTACATATAAAGTCCTAGAGGGGGCCTGGTTGGCAGCATACATGGAAAACATGGTGGGGTTTATTTCTGTTGATAAGCTCACCTGCAGAGGAGGAGGGAGAGAAAAGTCAGGGGGCAGCAGCTTCGGTTCTGTGACTTCCGCAGGGCCCAGCTGCTCTCTTCCTAGGAAAACCCATTCATGGCCCGAAGCCCCCACCCGGCTCCAGGACGAGACCAGCGGGCCCTGGAGATCTGCACTGCTCGGCTGAATACAGAAGGATGTGGGTCACCAAGCAGGGTCCAGGGCAGCAACAGATCAGGGGGATTCAACAACTTCCTTCTTCTAGGATCTGAGGAAGCAGCAACAGCGTACAGCTGTCTGGATGGAGTGATAAGGAATAGAGTAAAAAGGCAGAAAGAGAAAACACAAGTGTTTTTTAATCCTTCTTCCTAGGGTTTGGGTCCTGTATTAATCTCGAAGTCCAGGATTAAGGGGGCTTCGAGGGGCCAAAGCAATACACACCTGCACCCAATGGCGTTTCCAGGCATTAAGGTAAGAACTAGAGCTCTGCCATCTGAGATAAGTTGAAACGTATCTCTCTAAAAGATGCTTAAATCCTTAGACCCCAGGTCTGTGAATATTATTTGGAAACATGGTCTTAGAAGTGATCAGGTTATGATGGGGTTATTATGGTGAGTATTAATCTGGTATGTCTGTGTCCTATAAAAAATAGGACACCAGTACTTGTCCAGACGGACACACAGGAGCAGGCCGTGTGAGTATGGAGCAGAAATCAGGGCGAGGCAACTGTGGCAAGGCAGCTGGGAGAGGGTCCTGCACACCTCTTCCTTCACTGCCCCAGAAGGAGCCAACCTGCTAACACAGAGATCTTGAAGCCACAAATTCCTGTTGTCCAAGTCTCTGGTTATGATGGAAAGGCTACTAGACACCATCAGCACAAAACCATGGACCGAGCCCCTCCAGTGCCACCTCGTAGAGGTGACTCTGGGCCACTCATTTGCATTATTGGGCTCCGGCTCTTTATTGGTCAAATGAGAAATTTCTGTGCCCTGTCCCAAGAGTCATTCAGAATCAAACAGTCACAAAGTATCTAGTGCAATATCTGGGTCTAGTCCTCACACAAAATGGCGGTAAAGTTGTGATCAACGGAGATAACAGCTCATCTCAAATGCTTTCTCCTCCCAGCCACTCTGCCCCTCACAATAGAAGCAGAAGGTGAGGATAAGAATGCTATAAAGGAAAAAACTCTACCCAGTTATTTTTCCTTACTCTTTCCTCATCCATTATATAGATTAATGGGACTCATTTCGGCAGAGACACACATGCACATAATGGTCATTTTCAAACCCCTGCCCCATTTCACTCTTTTGGAGGACTTTCAAGGTATGTAATGTATATAATGTATATTGTTCATATCCACCGTCCCATTGCTCACCCTTACCCCCTTTCTCTTGTCTAAGAACAAGTTTCCCTCCTATTACCTTGTCATCTTTTTTAGATTCCACAGATTAAAGAACATGCAGTATATTTCTTTATGAGTCTGGATGTTGCTCAACGTGGTCTCTGGGTCCATACAATTCTTTCAAAATCACAGAATTCCATTCTTTGTATGGTTAAATAATACTCCACTATGTATTTATACATTATCTTTATCCATTCATCTGTTGACAAGACTCTTTGCTGGTTTTACGTCTTGGCTCTTTTGAATAAAATGGGTATGCAGATATCCTTATAGTGTGCTGACTTTAATTGCTCTGGGAATATACCATGGAATAGGATAACTGGATCAATTGATAGTTTCATTTATAGTATTCTGAGAAAACTCAATAGTGATTTCCAGTGTCTATAACAATTTATATTTCTACCAACAGGGTACAGTGGGTCCTTCCGTTCTCTACTTGCCTACCCAGCAACCAAGCATCTTTGCCAGCTTTTATTACTTTTCATGTTCTTCTTATTATCTATTTTCACTATGGTGAGATGGAATTTTAATTTTTTTCAATTTTAGGTTTTTTTTATTTTGTATTTTGCTAATGAGTAAACTTTTCTTGCTGCATAGCAAATTACAAACTTTTTTTTTTTTGAGACAGGTTCTCACTTTGTAGTTGAGGCTGGCTGTGAGCTCAGCCTCCAGCTCACATCACAGCCATCCTCCTGCCTCTGCCTCCTGAGTGCTGGGATTACAGGCATGAGCCACCATGTCCAGCACTGTGGTATATGGTACTGATTGCTTCTGGGCGTGAGTCTCCACACCCAGTATCAGGGATTGAACTCAGGCCCTTGTGCTTGCAAGACAGGTGCCAGAACCACTGAGTTAAATCCCTGGCCCCAAACTTAAACATTTAAAACAATACTCATTTAGTATCTGTTGTCTCACATTTCTGGAGATCAGAAACCAAAGGCATTTGGTTCTCTGGCTGGGGTCAGCCAGATTAGGGTTTTACCTAGAGACTATGTGGCTCAATTGCTCCCCAGCTACTTCAGATTGCTGGAAACCCTCAGTCCTTTGTACTTATACGACTAACGCTCCTATCCTCTTGCTGCCTCTGTGGAGCGGTTGGGTCCTTCTCAGCTCCTCAAGTGCACTTCTTTCTGGCCCTTCAGAGGACTATTCATTTCAGCAATGGAGAACTGCTAGCACATCAAGTCTCTCTCATGCTTCAAATGTTTCTGACATTTGCCACTGGCTGCTCTTAAACGGCCCTTGGAATTACGTTAAGCCTACCTGGATGCTATCTCTGGGAGAAATTATCCATGACACTCGTTTAAGACCAGAAGAAAGACTTCATTCAACATGAGTCTATTGAAATAGGAATACAGAGTACTATGGATGGGAATTTTTATAGCAGGAATGAGAGATTTAGCTCAAATCTGAATACAAAGAAAAGTGGAAATTTCTATCAAGGAACAATGGATGGAAAACTATGAACAGGAAATAGGAAGGGAAAATTCCGGTTAAACCAAACTAACAAGATTCTTTCCGGAGCCTGATCTGGATAATGAGATATCACCTGGGACATGGTGAAAAACAGAAATTTTGTCACATTTCAAGACCGAGCAGGTATCAAGAGAAGATGATTCTGGCTCAACGAATTTACCAGGATTCTTGCTTAAACTGGGCTCTTAGAGGATATGCCCAGTGATGAGGCCTGCTGGAGCTCAGAAGGGCCTCACTGGAGTCCAAGAAGAGACTCTGTGCCACATGCAAAATAATCTAGCTCCAGAAATAGCCACTAGCGATGAAGGTCACCTTAGAATCCTGCTTGCCCATGGGACTCTACACAGCCCTGCCGATAAATGAATAAACAACTCTGACCCACAAATTCCTGTAAAATTCAGTTTATACCTTTCCCTAAGATCTTCCTACACTTTGTAAAACATGTACTCTCGTTGATAGTTACAAAGAAATTCAAATGAAATCTTTGTTCACAGAGGAGCTGTGTAACCTAAACACAGGGTTATTCAATCCTGAATGCAAATTAAATCGCTCAGTAGCTTTAAAAATATGGGTACTGGGCCCTATGCTCAAAAAGGTACAAGAAAAAAATTCTCCAGCGATTAGTGGGAGTATTTTGTTTGCATGGGGTCTTTCAAAGGTGGAAAGGTTAGGGCTTAAGGAGTACCAGCTGGACCTAAGTGTGTATTGTAGCATTTCTAAAGTAATAATTTCAGCTCGATAGGTATGCTTCTGATAAACTCTAGGTTTGAGCCAAGGATACAAGTCAACAGACATATTTCTACAAGGGTGAAGCACTGTTCCAGACATGTACCTCGCTGTGATATGTTTGCCTCCAAAGCCCTAGGATAGGCTCGTCTTCAAAAAACTAATGGAATGTATCTCCTTGTCTAATATATATGTATAAAATTGTTTAGGTCTAAAGCTTAAGTATAGCTCTTTGCCTTTAAGAGAAATGGATGGAAGATCTGCAGAAAATCTCTGCCTCTCGAAGATTTAGAATACAGACACTTGAAAATGATAACTTTGCAAAGAAAAATAGATCACTGGGAATTGGAAGAGACTGACAGGAAAAATTAGAAATTACAAAGAAGTTGGAAAGACAACACACGATGTAGACTGAAGAATGAAATAACCTGGACTCGATCCCCAGCTTGCAATTCACTGAGGGCACCGCAAGCAGGATTAGTGCCCGGGCCTGGGAAACCAACGGAGAAATGGTGGAAGAGCCCCGAGATGTGGTGAACTGCAAAAGCAGTGTGGGCTTTTGCTCCCAGGGGACTTTTTCCACATGACAGGCCCCAGCTATACAGGGACTGCAGTGTGAGCTCCTACTAAATTGCTTCAGTGCTTAATCAGGCACCACTTCAGGAAGGGCTTGATTATTTACATCTAGGTCTCAGAACAACTAAATAGCAACTTCACTTCAGAGCTGCCCATGTTTTCCTTCACAGTGACTGAGCGAGAGACAGCCTCTGAGACAGCAGAGGACAGATGTTTAAGCTCAGGCCAACAAGGACGGCGGCCTGCCACCCCGCAGTGAGAAGACAGGCCCAACTTGAGTTGTGTTTGAAAACGCCGGCATTATAAATAGTGAACAACTGGCCCATGTTCTCATCCAGCACAGGTCTGAGGCCCAGTGGTCTTTCCTATGGTGCGAACAAGGCCACACCTGGGTATAGACAATGTCATAGTCTTGGGTAAACATAAGGGCCGTGGAAGAGAGGCACCCATAAGAGACCCACACGCCTTAAGGCAAGGCCAAGAAACTGAAACTGTGGGTCCTAGAAGGAAACCACTCACTGAGCAACACAGATCAGCTTTTTTTTTTCTATTTTTGAGCCCTTTCCCCTTCTCCTGTTTATTTTTTCTTCTTCACTGGTTTATTAAGGTTTGGTGGAGTTCTTTTACCCTCTTTTCATTGTTCTTTCTCTTTTTCTTTTTCCATTTAATTTTTACTCTTCATATTTTTTTCTTTTGTTTCTCATGAATGTTGTCTTCTACTATCTTTAATTTTATAAACATCCTACTCTCAAGAGGATCATTTGTCTCACTTTTATCTCCTCTGTCTTGTCACCTATTGTGTAATTTTCAAATTTTCTTCTTGTACTCTTCCGTTCTTAAATCCCTATGTGGGTAATAGTATAAGACAGTGATGGTGGACCTTTTAGAGCTTTCAATGATACAAACAGCCTGCTGCTGTGTGTCATAGCTTCACCACTCCTGATATAACCAGTAAGTTTAATTAATCTTCACATAGTTAACTCTGCTACTATTGAATTGTTTTCTATCAATGGTGGAAGTATAGTTGTCACCTTTGGTAGATACTGTATGTCAATACGTGATTTGTTTTAATATTTACACTACAATTATGGGTTTACTTTCTAAGGTTAAAGGCAGTACATTTAAAGTGTGTTGACATCTAGTTTGTCTTAGATGATCTTATTGTTGCTGATACATTTAATAATACCAAAGTCACACACTTGTTACTCTTAGTAGATTCTCTCTGGATGTCAACACCTAGATTACTTTTGTGACATTAACAACTCTGCAGTCCATTCCAGGAAAGCTGGATGCTCTGGGTGGATTACACTGTATCTATCCCTCCTAAATTAACAGTAATTCTGATCCTAAGACAGAGGCAAAGGACTGTATTAGCTACCTCCTGAGCATACCACGAAAGGGATCTCCATAATAGCAACAAGGTATTTCAATTATAATCAACCACAAATCTATCCCAAAGGAAACAAAAAACTATAGATACACAAGATGACAAGGCAACAAAATACCTCCAAAAACTCTCAGCTCTCCCAAACTTAATATACAAACTATCAAGAGTGAAGAAAGCAGAAGGCACACAACTGAATTATTTAAAAAGATATCACAGATCTACAAAAAAACCAATAAAGGTACTTGCTAGGTTCATAGAAGATATTAATAGATAATACATGTAATAAAATAATCAAGGAGCTTAAAGAAGACACTAATAAAAATCTAGCTGTATTTAAAATTCTGTATAAAATATGAATGACCAGCTAACAAAGAATTAGACTCCACAAAAATATTTCAAACAGAAATTCAGGAGATTAAAAATTATAGTGAATGCATGGTAAGCAGAAGCAACCAATGTAGAGACAGAATATTAGAAGACAAGGATGCTTTCAAAGATTAGTTATACAAAGTTATCTTAAAAACAAGGTAACATGCAAAATAAATCCAACACCTGCTATGTGATACAAAGATTAATGAACGATAACTAGAGTAAATGAAAAATGCAAAGAGCACAAAGGGGTAAAAGATCTGTTTACAGAGATAATAGCAGAAAACTTTCCAATTATAGGGGAAAAATAACAGACAAGTGAAGCATACAGAACCCTGAATACCCATGATAAGAGAATCTCTTCCTGTCACATCATAGTCAAATCCCAGAAGTCCAACAGAGTGACAGAATCTTAAAAGCTGGTACACAAAATCAAGAGCCATTTAAAGGAATAAGCCCATTAAAATAACAACAGAGTTCTCCGCAGAAACCTTAAAGGCCAAGAGAGCTTATAATGAAGAGTTTCATGGTAACAACTTCCAATCCACATTTATATATCCTACAAAACTTTCTTTTAAAATTGATAGTTGGGCATGGTGGTGTATGCCTGATAATTTTAGCTTGAGGCAGGACAACTGCTGTGAGTCTGAGGCCAGCCTGATCTACCTACCAAGACTTTGCCTAAATAAATAATGCCCGTGCCCCGAACTGGTGGAGAAATAAGGTATTTCCATGACAAAAAGTACCTCAATAATTCATGACAACCAAACCACCACTGCAAAAATTCTCAAGTGTGTCTTAGCAAAAGACAAATTAAACCAACAATGCCAAAAAAATCTAATAGAATGAATATACCAAGCAGGTTGAGCAGTTAAGTAGAAAGAAAAAAGGTGGGGGAGGGTCTGCAACAGAAAAATAATTCACTGAGAGGACCAATACTTTTCAGTAATAACCTCAACTTTCCAATGAAAAGATTAGCTGAACGGACAAATACAGAATCCAAAGATATGCAGCACACAGGAAATAAATTTAATCCAAAATTAAACACATAGACTAAAAAAAAAAATCAAAGGATGGAAAAATATTCCATGAAACAGGAACATGGACAAAAGCAGATGTAGCTAGCTTAGTAAGAAAGTTAATTTCAAACAAACAAAAGAAAATCAACCATAAGAAGCAAAAGTCATTACATGTTTGTTAAGGGAACAATAATTCTATAGGAAGAGATAATTATAAATATATATGCACCTAAAAATGGCACATCCAAATTCACAAGCACTAGTGGACATCCAAAATCAGATAAACACCAAAACAATTATAATATCCTCCTATCATTGACAAAAAGTAGGCCCCCTCAAAAAAAAAAAAAATCAACAAGGAACTATCAGAGTTGAACCAAACCTTCAAACAAATGGACAAATAGATATTTATATGTGGGTTTCACAGTGTACAACTGTAATCTTAGCCTCAGGATTTTCACAGTGCACAGCTGTAATCTCCTATATCTCAGGAGGCTAAGATAGGGTGATAACTATGAATTTGAGGTCAGTTTTAACTATATAGTGAATTCAAGAGCAGTATGGAGTCCACAGTGAAATCCTGTCTCAGAATACAAACAAATGATATCTATGGAGGTCTACCCAACAGGAACAGAATATATATTCTTCTCAGAAGTACATGGAACTTTCTCTGAAAGAGACCACATTCTTGGGGCTGGCGAGTTAGCTCAGTGGTTCCAGCGCCTGTCTTGCAAGCACAAGGACCTGGGTTCGATCCCCGGTAACCACATACCATACTGGGTGTGGAGACTCACGCCCAGCAGCAACCAGTACCACATACCACAGTGCTGGGCGTGGTGGCACACACCTGTAATCCCAGCACTCGAGAGGCAGAGGCAGGAGGATTGCTGTGATGTGAGTTGGAGGCTGAGCTCAGGGCCAGCCTGAACCACAAAGCGAAATCCTGTCTCTAAAAACCTAAAAAAAAAAAAAGAAAGAAAGAAAGAAATGAGAATTAGACAATAAAATGATAACAGTTTACATATGGGAACCTATGGAACAGAATGGAAGCAGTCATAAGAAGGAAAATTATAGCTGTGAATTGCTACATCAGAAAAACAGATCAAGTTGAAATAATTTAATGAGGTATCTCAAGGTCCTAGAAAAACAAAAGGTATTCACAACCAGATCTAGTACAGAGCAGAAATTAATGAAATTGAAACCAAAAAATACAAAGAACTGGAGAACTGAAGACCCAATTGTTTGAAAGAATTAAAAAACACACACACACACACACACAAACTTCTAGCTGATCTAAGCTGATCTTACTCCCCAAAGAAATAAAAGGTCAAATCAATGCAATTACAGATGAAAAAAGCAAAATCACAATAGGTTTTGGCAAAAGTCAGATTATTAGTATTTTGAGAATTTGTACTCTAAAGAAATGGAGAATTTACAAGTGGACAGAGTCCTACATACATCTGAACTACCAAAGCTGATCCAAAAAGTTTTCTATAATTAATAGAAACTCAAAAATTCCACCAAAAGTCTCCAGTAATTAATAATTTCAGTAGCAATGCAGGAATAAAATCAACACAACCTCATTAGCTTTGTTGTATACCAATGACAAACTCATTTAGAAAGAAATTAAGGAGACAGTACCTCTCACGATAACATCAAAAAAATTTAAACACTTAGAAATCAGTAAAACTAAGGATATGAAAGACCCATACAATTGAAGTATAGCACTATTAAAAAAAAAAAAACTAGAGATTGAAGAGGACATCAGAAAAATGGAAATACATCCATTGTTCCTTGATTGACAGACTCAATATATTCAAATGGCCATACTTCTGGGGGCTGTTAAGTAGATATATTGCAATTCCAATTAAAATACTAATAGCATTCCTCAAAATTAAAGAAAACAAATCCTAAAATTTATATAGCATCAGAAGAGACCTAGAATAGCAAAAACCTAAGCAACAAAAGCAAGGCACACGGCAGCACAATCCCAGAATTCAAGTTATACTACAAAGCTACAGTCATGAAAACAGAATGGAATTGACAAAAAACAGGGATGTGGATCAATGAAACAGAATAGAGAACGCAGAAAGAAAAACTCCCAAGTATATTTAGCTATCTGATCTTTGATATAAAGGTCAAAAAATTATGTTGCAGGAAAGATGGCCTTTTTAACAAGTGGGGCTGGGAGTGTGGTGACACACACCTGTAACCTCAGCACTTGGGAGGCTGAGGTAGGAGGATGGCTGTGAGTACAAAGTCAGCCTGGACTACAGGACTACGTAGTGAGACTCTGTCTTTAAAAAAAAAAATGGTATTGGATAAAGTAGTGTGCATATTGCAAAAAAATTGAATCTAGACTCATTTTCACCATATATGAAACTTAAAAATGGATCAAGTATCTAACTATGAAAACAAATAAAATCTGCTAGAAGAAAAAACATGCAAGAACTTTCTGAACAGAACCCCAGGTGCACAAGAAATAACACCAAGAATCAACAAATGAGATCTATCCAATTAAAAAGCTGCTTTCTGCACAGCAAAGGGAACAACTGACAAAGTGAAGACACAACCTACAGAACGGGGGAGGGGAGTGTCAGCTAACCCTCAGAGGTATCTAGATCAATAAAGCAATCCCAAAATAAAAGACCCAACAAAACAGCCAGAAGAAAAATACAAATGGCCAGTGAAGACCTTAAAGATGTTCAGCATCTCTGACCATTGAGAAATACAAATTAAAACAGGACTGAGATTTCATCTGATTCCAGAAAGAATGGCCATCATCAAAAAAATCAGATAACAAATGCTGGTGAGGCTGCACGGAGAAAAAGGAGCTCTTCTCCATTGCTGGTAGGAATGTCAACTAGTACAACTATCATGGAAATCAGCATGGAGATTCCTCAAAAAACTAAAACAGGTAATTCTGTTTGATCCAGATCTTTCTTTTCTAAGTACTGTTCTGAGTTAAAGACATCCTGTTACAGTGATGCATACATATGTTTATAGTAGCACAATTCACAATAGCTAGAACTTCAAAATGGCCTCTATGTCTATCAATAGCCAAGTGGATAAAGAGAATGTAGTATTTATACACAGTGGAGTGCGACTCTGACATAATGAACTTATCACTTGCAGGAAAATGGTTATACCTTGAGATAATATTAAGTTGAGTAAAACAGATACACAAGCTTAATACATTATCATATATGGAAAAACCCCAAATATAAAAAAGAGCAAAATAAAAAGCAGACAATAGGAAATAGTGGGATAGATATTTTATATATGGGAAGGGAAGCAAGAGAAGGAGCGGGAAAGGGGAGGGAAAGATAAATAAGATATGCTATGTTAATATACCTACTCAGGAGAAATGTGATCATTACGTGTAAGAACCATACGAATAAAACATCTAAAATAAAATGATTTAGTATATGACCACAAAATTAAAAAGGAATGGACATAATATATCTTTATGTATGCAGGAAATTTCCAGGAATATCTAGTTTTAAAGAGGGATAGAACTTTCATTGTCTTGACTCTTTTGCCTTATACAGAGATATAGTTCTTGAGGTCTGATCAAATGCAAATGATTCTTGTTAGAAGTATAAAAATTTTGTTGGATAAAGACAAATAGATTATCATCCAGTGGATATTGATGAGTTTTGTATGTATAAGCAAGTTTTAGTTTTGTTATAAAATTTTTCTATGACAGTAAAATAAGGTCCCATTTTCTTTGAAGGGAAAAAATTTTATCTATGTAAGAAATTCACACATGAATAAGGTTCTTTATGTTTTTCCCTTTTGTTAATCTGTCTTTTGTTCCAAAGGCCCCCCAGCTGAAAACTTTGAAGGATAAAGTGAAAATTGTATTTTCCTCCCTTCCAGCAGGACAGGTCCAGGGCTGGTTAAACATGTGGCCCACAGCTGTTTCTCCCTGGCATCCTCGGCTGCAGTGCACTAGCGCTTCTTCACATCACAGCGCCCCTGCCCAGCTCACAGGCACTTTAAACAGTTTTGCCTAGTAATGCAGGGGCCCCAAGCTAGGCCCTGGACCTAAATTTGCCACTCCCTCTGTACTGCCATGACCAGTGCTCCCACAAGGGGGCTCCTTCGAGATACCCTCAAACATATCCCAGGACTTGGGACGCAAACTCCTAATCCTCAGAGTTCATGTTTACTGAGATTTTGTTCCCTTTCAACTCACCTGCTGGGAGGCTTCAACCCAGCAGACAGAACGCTCATTTTCTTCTCAAAAACCTACAGGAATTGCTCACTCACCTCCTTGCTGCAGATCCTCCAAGGCATCCCCACCCAGCCCTGCGGAGCGCTTCTGCTGAAAGGAGACATAATACTCCCCAAAGGCCCTTGGTTAGAATGAAGCCTGTTTTAAAAAACCAGATTAAAAAGAGAAAAGCAGGCCAATTCATCCAGTTCTAATTCACATATATGCATTATATATATGAAGAAAGACTCCTCAAATAGTTCTCAAGGAGGTGGTACTGAATTCCAACTTAGCATATTTTGCTCCGTTTGACTCCAGCAGAGTTGTTTCTTGTATGTGTGCCCACCACAGTGACACTGTGCCATGCCTTATTTCCTGCAGAGATGAGGCCTAAGCTTTGAAAAAAAAAAGGTTTTTTAATCGAGCTATTATCTGCTGGCAAGCAACAAATAGCCTATTTCTGAGTGACTTTTAGCCCCCATTAATACTCGTGAACTGTTAAGTTTTGTCATTTTTTTAAAAAGAAGGGGAAATATAAAAGGAGGGAAGAAAGGAACTAGGCCTTTTCTTCCTCTAAAAATGCCAATCTCTTTAAATCTGAAGTTGTGACCTTCAGGGTCTTATTTTGGAGCCCCAGCTCAAGAATTTCACTCTGTTAATGGTCCCTGGCATTCACCTTTCCCCAAGGCAGTGAGAGGTGGCCTGTACTGGAGTTACCAAGAAGGAAAAAGACAGCAGGGAATATTTCAAATATTACCCAGCTAAACATAAGTGTAAGCCCTTCCAAATGGTGGTGATAAGAACTCCTCAATCATTATTCAACTAGCAGCTAAAGCATTCAAGATAAGCATAGTACTTACACTCTCATAGTACATCTTATTCATTTAAAAAGCAGAAATGCCTTTCAAATTGAGGCAGATCTTACGCTAAGTGATCAAAGTGGAAATCATCATTGTCTTCCTAAAACCCCAAAGACACAGAGCACATCTGCCCAAAATGTAGATTCTGAATTTTGTCAGGCAAACCCAAATTCAAGGACATTCTAGATAAACTAGTTTATGCTCTTGAAAAATGACAAGGTCAAGAGCGTCAGGCTTGGCTTGGGGGCACAAACCCAGAATCCCAGCTACTTCCTAGGCTGAGGGACAACTTTGAGGCCAGGCTGGGCAACTTAGACCTTGATTCAAAGTAAAATACAAACATCCTGGGATGTAGCTCTCCAGTCCCTTTTTTAGTCCTCAGCACCAAACAAACACATATTTGCATATTCTGGAAGAACTATTCTGATTAAAAGAGAAAGAAGACACTGCTATGGTCTTATTGTTTTTGTAGCCCCCTAAATCCTTCTGCTGAAATCTTTGCCATCTTGCTCCCCCCCCCCATGGTTTTAGGGGGTAGGGTTTTTGTAAAATAAGTCATAGGGCAGTCTTTAAGATTACTGCCTTTGTAAAATAGACCCTCAAAAGGAGGCGGGAGGGTAAAGGTTTAAGGGGCGAAAGAAAAATTTTGATGGTAAAAAAATCAAAGGAAACAAGGTTTGTGTATATAGGGGCTGGAAGTGTAGGGAGGGCAGGGGAATAGGAAAAAATGTGAATTAAGATGTGTCATGTACTGGTACAAATTCTCAATGTTGATTATGATTATAATGTGTATATATATATATATATATATATATATCACACACACACACATATATATATAAAGCACCAATAAAATCAACTTTAAAAATAGACCAAAGAAGTATCCCCATCTCTTCTAGAACCAAAAAATGGGCCCTCCATAGACACAGTCTTCCACATCTTAATCCTGGACCTCCTAGTATTCAGAGCTGTCAGAAGTTTGTGTTTATAAGCACCTAGCCTATGGTACCTGGGATTCTGAAAAGGATCTTAGAGCACAAAAGTAGTCTTAAAGGACACCATTAGGAAAACTAATATGAGCTATACATGTGGATTACAAAATAGTATTTAACCTCATTTCATTTATTTTGAGGGAAAGACACAAACGTTCAGCAATTCATGTACCTCCACAACTTACTGCAAAATGGTTCAAAAGTACTATCCACATACATAAATTTAGAGATGAAATAGCCAACAGAGAAAATATGATTACTTTTTAAATATGGGAGAAGAATACATAAGCAATTCTTGCAACTTTTCTTTAAGTTTAAAATGATACCCCCCTCACACTGTTGGTTATTGTCTATGTGAGGTTTTCCCAGCTGGAGAGGGTGAGGCGCAGTCAAGCACAGACTCTGGGGAAAGTTTCTGGAACCCTCCAATTTATTCAAGCTTCAGTGTCATATATATAGCAAAAGGTCACAAGGTGGGGTGAAGGCTGGGAGGAAGGGAGGGCGTATTGGTTTAACCTAGGGTTTTGCCCAATAAGTGAATTTTGTGAGTGGGTGGTCTATATGGCATAAGCTATGGGGGAAGGTGAGGCCATGGGTGAGAGACAAGAGGAGTGAGGCCGGCAAGATGGCGGCTGACAAGGTTCAAGGCATGGGAGCGAGTGTGCTCAAGCCCTAAGGGTCTCCAAGTCTGCAGGGAGACAAAGTCTCAACCTTTAGACTCAGGAAACAGGCACACAGTTCACCTGCCCAGCCAGACTTGAAGCTCTCCTTTACTCACAGTCCCAAATACAACCATTTTTATTTCTTTCACTTTCTATACTCTTAAATTCTGATGGAGGAGGATATATCCTAGAAAGGAGAACCTAAAGAACAATCCTCACATTCAGCCAGGAGTTGTTGACATGAAAAGCTACAC